>CM063605.1:10973231-10999987 GCA_032356905.1 Salix exigua
TATTTTATAAATTTAGATGAGTGATTAAAATTTTAATTATTTTAAATTTTTATAGAAATAAACATTTTAATTCAAATTCAAGATCCACTAATCTTTTGTTATCACGTTACTTGAGAACTCTTACCGCATAATGTTCATCATGAATTCAACTCTCTATCTTTTTTCTTTTCTTTTTTATAATTTTAGGATAAGACCTCCTAATCAAAATTCCAAGTTTCTGCTAGGGTTCCTTGAAAAACTATGATCGCGTTCTTGTTGACCAACTTAATTGCATCCCTTACCTCCTGAATCCAACTCTCTATCTTTCTTTTTATTTGTTTATTTTAAGATAAGACCTCCTGATCAAAACCCCAAGTGTCTTCAAGGAACGTACGATGAGAAATTATTGTCGTAAGAGATGAAAAGGAGAAAAGAGTATCGCAGCTGCAAATTCACATGCATGATTTTTGTTTAAGCAAAACTGTCCAAGAAAATAAACAACACTAATAATATATTGATCCATTTAATTAACAATCTAAATCTTCAAACTAGAAATTAATAACCCTCTATTTTAATCAGTATACCTCGTACTGATCATGTACTTAACTCGTAATGATTTACAACAATAATAAATAAAACCACAAACCACCCTCTAAAAAAGACAGAAAAAATAAAATAAAATAAAAAAACAGAGAGAGCCAAGTGGCACAGTTTCCTGTCCTTTGCATCTATGTGGGGGAGGTATTTTAGATTTAGCCGAGAGAGACACAAATGACACTGTTTCTGTCCTTTGCATCTATGTGGGGGAGGTATTTTATGGAGTTGAATTTTATTTTTATTTTAATTAATATTTTTTTGTTTATTTTTATAAGTTGATATCACAAATAATTTTTATTAAATGACACAAAAATATTTTAATATATTTCTAAAAGCAGGGAGGCAAATGGCATTGTTTCCTGTCCTTTGCAACTATGTGGGGCAGATATTTTAGATTCAGCCGAGGTTAGTGAGTGAATACTAATTATTTAACAACATTATCATTATTAATTTTGATTAATTTACAAGCATTATGGTGGAGTGGGCCTCAAGAAGTTGGTGGTGGAAGATTCATATCTGTCCACCAAACGACACTTCCACGCTCATTGCTCTCACAGCTCCCACTAATCTCTACAGCAAACCCTAATTATTGATGGTGCAGTGTAACTAACATGGATTATCGGCCAGTTTTCAATTTAATTATAAGCTTTAATCATCCGTGAAGACGACGAGATTTGGAAAAGCATTTGTGGGCGCCGCTGCTTGTGGCATGAGCCATTGGTTTGTTTTTTAAGCTGCTGGTTTTACAAAATAATTAGTAAAAACGGAAAAACTCGAATACAATACCGGCTTGTGAAGGACAGAGTGGGCAACCATGGGCCCGAGAAAATGATTCTCGATTGGACTATTGGGGCCCACCGTTGTCTTGGTGGTTTGTATATATGGACCCTTGTGGCTGAACCTTGTGACAATAGATTAGAAAACAGAACTCCATAAATTATGGGCCTAGTCTGTAAATCAAGAGTTGTTGCCCACCTTCATCCTTGCCAAAGACCGGCCCACTAGTTTTGTCATGAACTGGGCCGATTTCATTCCGAGGCTACATTTGTAACTTCGAGTGGACTTGCAGCAGGATAATCACTCGATTTTGTATCCTATTTGATCCTCTTTTTTTTTTCTTTTTTTTATCCTTTGCTTGATTTATTTATTTGTATTTTTAAAAAAAACTTGAATCCAGTCTTGGTTCTTATTTTTTTATTGCTATTTTTTAACATTTTCTTCATTTATTCCTTTTCAATTTAATCCCTAATTATCTTCTTTTATTTATTTTTTGTATAAGATTTGGTTCTGGTTGTTTTGATTGATATTTTTTTTTTAAGATTGAGCATTTTCTTTGTTATTTTTTCATGTCAATCTTTTACGGAGTAATCCCAATCTCATGACTTAGGTCATCGGTTTCAAAGATTAGCTCCAATAAACTCAAGTTTTTTTTTAAATTGATTTTTATTTTATTTTCATTATTTGACATTAAGTTAGTAGACATTAACCTTTGTGATATTTTTTAATTTATTTTTATTAAGTTATTCTGGTCTCATATTCTTATTCACATGTTTGTGAAGTTAAATAGGTTTGAATTTATCATCATTCAAATATCTTGTTATATATGTATGTATATATTAGGAAAAAATATCATGAAATAGCACAAGCCACCATTCCATTATATTACTAGTTATTATCAATTACCAATTACCAATCACTATTGCTATAATAATTAAAGAGAACTAGTTTACATTAGTTTACAATTGTTGTATTACACTGACTATAAACAAAAAAAAAGCATGTAAAAAATATATTTAGATTATAAAAAAATATTTGATAATATTATTAAACTCAATCAAACTTTTAAATCTTTCTGTTCAACTTTTTATCTTGTCCATATTTGAAAATTGACTCAACATAATCTAGCTTGTTTTTTTTTTAAAAAAAAAACCAATAACTTAAATAACCAATAAAAATAAAAATTAATTAAAAAAACAAAATCCAAGATAACTATTTTTTAATATTAAGACACTCAGTTAATTCACCAAATTTGCAAGGGGAGGCTATAGTGAATTTAGTTAATTCAAAATTTTATTTTTATTTTTTATATTCAATACATGGTGATTGTTTAAAAGCGTGATTAAAATGATTAAAATGTTTTTTTATTTAGAAATGCATCAAAATAATATTTTTATATTTTTAAAAAATTAGTTTTGACATCAGCACATGAAAATAATTTTAAAACACCAAAAATAAAAAAAAATTATTTTTTTTACAAATATTTTTAAAAACACATTAATAAATGTGAACGTGATATACTGGCAACTGTAAAGGGCAGATGAACATGATATAATGGCAACTGTACAAAGGCAGAGCATCAATGAAAGGGCAGTACAACCTTTATTTCTACACAAGGACAGATGCTTTCATTTCAGCTAATGCTTCTTTTTTTCATTTGTAAAAGTTCAATGAGTAATAAATCATTTAAGAGAAGTACCCTTCACAGAAAGCCTGATCAACACAATATTTATTAAGAAGAAAATTTAATAGTTGATATTAGGTCCAACACTTCTTGTCATCAGCCAAGTTTTTGGAAGACAGACTAATCAAACATGATTTTTCAGACAACAAAACTCAGCATCAAGCATTAAGTGATTTCTTGATTGATAATATTTTCATCTATATGTGATGAACTTGAGTTGGTTTACATGGCGACAAGCATATCTAGAAGATAAACCTGTGTTGAAGAGGCTGAAGAACATCCCGTTTCTTTGGTGGCGTGGCTATTTTAGTGGCGGCAAACGAAGACATTCCTTCATCGTTTTTGTTGTGAGCTGTAACAACGACGGCGGCTGTATCTTCTTTCGAAATGAGGGGCCTGGAAAAAAGTAATTGCAGGGATGGAGGAGTTCACACCAGCAGTAAAAACGCTTTGCCTCATGCATGGTTAAACTCATCTATTAATACAAGAAATATAAAAAAAGATCTTGAATTCGCAGTCATCTCCTGAAAAAAAAAAGATATCCAAGTACTTCGTTTGAGTTGACAGTGTACTAAAAACACAAGTTTGAAACTTGACTTGATGTCCATTGTACAGGCGGGTAAGCCATTGGAAGATTCAATTTTGTAGGAAGGAACCCTAAATTAAAACTACACATAACGTAACAATTCGTGCTAAATCATACTTGTTGCCCTTCTGACACACCAAATCCTTTTCAACTTTACAAGTAATCAATCCCCTCTCAAGCAATAATGTCACCAAGCCGACATCGATACCATGATTTCTGTAAGTTTTTTCTGTGATTCAAAAGGGTTTTGTCATCCTCCACTTTAGATTGACACAACAAAAGCTTGGACTTTACCTGCTGAATCATTCCGATCACCATAGTAGCCAAGCTAACCGCTGTTAATTCAAAAGGGTAATTGAACACAGTCCCTAATACAAGAATAATCATAGCCTCCATCCTCTAGGTTCTTAAGACTTCTTCAGATAGTCCTTTGCAGTTGTATCATTGTTATTTATCAATAACTCAACCATCTCTGGATAATTCTTATATATAATGCGTTCATCGAATGAAAGAGTCAAGCTTTCAATCCTTAATTCTAATTCCAAATCTTTCAAGGTTCTCGGAGCACTCTTGTAATAAAGCAACAACCTGATTATTATATTTAACTACATTAGTTGTTCGCACCCCTCCTGATATTCAGCAAACCTCGCATCATGTAAAGATTTCCAAAACATGGAGATCATCCTTTCCTTTTCCCCATAACTTTGATAAACAACAATCTCACCATTCTTGCCACTACTTCCACTATAGAGTCTGAATGTTGAAATCAAAACTTTATAGGAACCCACCACGTGAATGATCTAGTTTTTAGCCATGGAACATAAAGGCTGTAAATCGATTACAATCATGGGCACCTTTTTCTCTCTCTCTCTCAACTCGTTGTTCTTCTTCGGTGATGTTTTTTGACCTTTCGGGAAACTTACTGCTGAGTTTCCAGATACTCATTTGGTGGTTAATTTAGTCAAAATCATAACATTTTTTTTCAATGACTAGTGAAATGAAAATTCTTGCAATTGATCTATCTAGGGGTAGTACAGCATGTCTCCGCATGTTTTAGTGACATACAAATAGATTTTGCTCACCCAAGAGTACAGTTAAGATCATGTTCATAATAAATTCCAGGAAACAAGTTCACTCTCACCTCTGCAACCTTGGCCTGAAGATTTGCAGGAAAGCGGTCATCGAAGGTTATCACTGCCGGATATTCAGATGCTTGAAAAACATTGTTCTTGATGGCACGCATGAATATGAGGAGATCCACTGGATGAGTGAGTGTCTGCAAACCCAAAAAACAAAAAAGAATTTGGTTGTTTTAGGAATTATTTATGCTGTCCTAGTCCAGAAACACTAGATTTACACCAACAACAGTAAACCAACAAAATATACACTCATAAAAACACAAACCCAGATAATAATTCAGGAAGAAGAAGTTGTTGTACCCGATTCTTCCTTCTTATAGGATGATTAAACTTGCAATTTGCTCCAAATTTGCAAGTCCCAATCTTCACATAAAAGGCACGATCCTTTGCTTAAAGTCTCACAAGACACTGATTCACCTTTTACCATTATTCACGTTGTCATTACTTCTCTCATTATTGTTATCCACACCATCACCTACCTTCTCACTGCTATCGTTCGCATAAAAATTCTCACTCTTTTTATCTCTCTTCAATCTTGAAAACCATCCACTTTCCCTCCTCCTCCTCCTCTCTTCATGAGACTCATTCGAATTTAGAAAGTGCTCCTTCAAATCTAACGGACTTGGAGCTCTTGATTACGATTGTCGTCATACCGGACCGTTTGATCAGGATGGAGGGGGAGGGGAGGGGGAAGATGGGAAACCCTAATTGAGGGATTTCATTATGAATTGGAAATTGTAATTCTTGAAACCCTAATTCGGCGAAAGAGAGAAATGGAGTGGGAGGGGACAAAGGGTAAGGCAAAGGGGTTTAGGGTAAAGTGGAATGAATCAAGATTTTCTAGTGGTAGCGTTGTGGCACTGTCATCATCAGCATCGTAAGAAGATAGATTCTAATTTAATAAACAACTATGTAGGACAAAAAAGACCACCAAACGAGATCACCTTGCTTGTCACCCATACAAATGGGTCTGAAAGTAAGAAACATGAAGTATACCCTCAGCATCAGCTCCTTACAATGTGTCATGGGAGAAGAACAGCACACACTGTACTCTTCCCTGTTCGTAAATTATAAGATCGATAGTTGCTTTCATCCATGATTAGCATCCCTGCCAATTAGGAGGTGCCATTCAGGGAAATCTGTGATAATTAAAACAAGCTCAAGCACACTACAAGGAAGAAGAGAGAACCTAAGAAATCATTCCATTCCAGACAATTTATATGCCAGAGAGTTTAAACCCCGTTTTCTCAGCATCTTGTGCTGGCTTGCTTGCCCCCCTCCTTCTCGCTTTCTTCTTGACAGTACTATCACGGGCGATCTGAAAATGGATGACGGCCCGTGATAGTACTGTCAAGAATCCGTGATAGTAATGGAATACTTTGGCCATTTTCAGTACTATCATTTTGAGCCATTTTCAGATCGCCCGTGATAGTAATGAAAACGGAGTTTAAACAATCCGTGCGTGCTGAAAATGGATGAGCGCTTCTATTTGAATCTGAAAATTCTTCAGCTACAGATGTTTTTCCATTTAAAATCAAGCTCACAGTTTCTTCTTCCATTGAATTCCTGAAAGAAAACTCATCCCAGTTAAAGGTTAGTGAAGTGCTAAAGTTTTTTTGGTAAAGGTGAAGTGCTAAAGTTGATATAACGAACAAGAGTATCATTTAAAAAACAATAAACACAAGCCAATCCTTGTATGTTTTGAGCATATGCAAGTTTGATATAGCATATTTTGTACTCGAAAACCCATAATCCTTTAATCTGCGTTCAATGGAATTCACTACAAGAACAGATAAAAATTCCCAAATGCAACAGCATAAAGTACTCCAAGTCTCAAGGAACCAAATAAATTTCACTTTTGGATTGCCTAAACACACAGCACAAGACAGCAAACTTCTTTAAATTAGCATCCCTTCAACACATAAAACAATCGACGCAGAATAGAATACAAAAGACAATATATATTTCATTCAAACAGCAAGAAAAAAGGTTATGCATAGGACCTGATTCTATAAAAAATTATCTATTCCAACAGAATTAGGTAAATTTTAAATCCAATTACTCATAGATCTCCAACAATAGTGTGTTGTGCTTTTCGTGAGGAAAGCAGCTGAATATCAGAGACAACAATGTGTTCCTCTACCATTAGTTTGGGATTGAGACTTGGTTGTTGCTGTTCCTCGACGATAAAAGGACAACAAATTCATATCTGCAACAAAAGACTTGCATTTTCAATCGGATCAGCAGAAATGATAATAAATTCGTAAACCAACCCTAAAAATCTTGTTTATTTCACAGCTGCTTCACAAACAATGACAATGTCTTGGTAGAGCGCAAGTTATGTGTACTTTCAAGAGTTCATATAAACCACCCAAACACAGCTAAAAAATAGAAGCTAAAAGGTGTCTGTAAACCACCAGGAAATTACCGATCAGAAAAATCTTGGAGAGCGAGCAAAAGCAAAACTTGCAAACAAAAATATACATACATATGAAATTCAGCTAGTACATGGTCTTGAAGGGAGCTACCAAAATCCAAGTTTTAAGATTTAATTCAATTTTTGTTCTTATCCTTGGTACTCTTTCATTATTCTTGGTATAATAATGTTTATTGTATTGTTTTTTTTTTAATTGTTAAGATTTTCTAGGTTTTTCGGAGTTCGAGAAGACTTCAAGTAGTAATTTATTTAAAAACATATAATGTTTAATCCGACTGTTAAATCAAGCTGAAATATTAACAGAAAATTTTAAAGATATTGTTCTTTAATTGGGTTAAGATTTCATGATTGTTTTTATTTACCTAATTGTATTTAGATTGTTTTTTTCTATTTAGATTAGAGCTTTTGATTTAATTAATATTTTACCAAGTTAGGGATCTCAATGCTACATGATTTTTCTTGGTAGCTCCATTTTTATAAGGATTTTAGGTCAAACTAATATAAATAGAGATGGCTAGTTCATTTTAAGAGCATTCATAGTTTATTCTCTAACTTTCTTAGTAGCGCATATCTATAACCTTAGGGCTTGAGAGCCCTAGTTTTTATCCACTCCATATTGTTGATACCAAAGGAGGGTGGTCTCTTTGGTCAACAAACATGGTGGCAACCCAATTTGCTATGTAGGAGTGAGGGTCATTCAAGTCATTGTGCAGGCTCAAGAGCCAAAACTGGATCGTTTTGCATTGGCTTATAAATTGAGAATGGATTGTATGTTTGGAGCAAGCCATGACATATCTACCTTATAGATGGAAGCTTGCTTTTATTTCAATGACACTTCTTATCATCTAAACATAATACTTGTCACACGCAAACCTTCTTGTGAGAAAGATGAAATATTTATTGTATTATTTTTAATTGTTAAAATTTCAAGATGAAATTTTTAGTTTGACCATTAGATCATGCTAAAATTAAAATTTTAAAGATCATATTTCATATTAGATTAGATTTTAATGATGATCAGATATTAGGAAGGCTTTCAAATAAAACTCATAAATTGCTATGCGAGATTATCTTCATTTACCATTTTATATTTTTATTCATTTTACTAATTATATTAGCACTTTTAATTTAATTAATATTTTACTAGTTAGGAATCTTAATGCTAGATCAATTTTATTATTTAATTAAGGTTTAATTAGAATCCTTTCCTATAAGGAATTTAAGTTTTGATTAGGAATCATTCTTATAAGAATTTGATGTCTAATTAATTAATATAAATAAGAATGTATACTTTGTTTCGAGAACATTTGGACTTTTAATTCTCTAAAAAAAATTTATAGCTTAAATATGACCTTAAAACTAGAGAGTTATAGTTTCTATCTATGTTATACCCCACATCAAAATATCATGTCATTCTTGCTTTATTGCCCCTTCTCATGTGAATTAAAAGTGGCATAAGAAACTAAAACAACCAAACTTCAATAACCTTATGGGATTATCAAACAAATAATAAGGAAAGGGAGAATTTTTAGAAGAACACAACTAATAAATAGACAATAACACATCTCAATTCTTAAATCAATAGATATTACTCAGTCTAGGGTTTATATTAAGCAAACAGAGTTTTGCAAGGTTAAACTAAATGAAGATTAAAAAAAAAAGTCTAAATGAAGAAGATAAAACCAAAAGGGGGGGATGGGGGTCCACATATTTAACATGTATTATGATCCTGAAAGGGATACATCAAAAAGCTTGATGCTCATATTATATTTTCTATCACACAAACTTAAGACATTGACACCGATAGGGAATTCAAATGTGTTGGATTTTATGCACAAACCAATGGAATTAAGCCAAAAAAACACCCAATGAAACGACCACATTAGCTCCATCAAAACACAATTTTAGTTTCAATAAAACTTAGTCAGCATCCGAAAAGTGGAATTAGCTCAACTTGTCCTCATATGTTAGGTTTAGTCTTCAATTTGTTGTTACAAGTTTAATGGCTCCAAATTCATCTTTGCATTTTAGGTGATTCTCCAATACGTCTTGATTATGTTAAGTTTGAATTTCTGATATGAGGGTATATATTTTCTTGTGTTTAGTTGAGAATATATTTATTAAATGAAAGATTGAAGAATAACCCTGTATTCAAGTACAAGATGAAAACCATTTAGACCTGTAGAATAGATTATAAATTAAGTATAAAATATAAGGATAAATGGAGCTAATTTCCCCATAAAAAGGCTCATATATCACTTAGATTGCTTGTGAAATGGATAACTGCAGTAAACTTTGAGGGGAAGCCTGGTGTTAATCTTGAATAGGAAATGCATGATAAAACCTCTTCAAGCAGGTAGAATTCAAGCCATGCCACTACTGGAGTGAGCTTCTACGAGAAGCCTTATATTAATCTTGGATGAATTGCTAAATCCTAAAACTATTTTTATTTTTTGGATTCGAGGAAACTTCACATCTAGAAAACGTATTTTATGAGCCCAGGTGAGTAAGTAAAACTCCGATTGTTTTAGACTCTTGCAAGAGACGCGTGCTATAACTCGAACTCAAGATCTCCTGTGCAGATCTCAAGCTCTTCACGCCTCTTGAGTACTCTAAATCCTAAAACACTGCACTGTAAAACCTCTTTCAATAGGAAAAAAACCACATGCCATTCCCTGATTTACAAATTAGAGCCCTATGTCACACGGCATAAATAAAGTGAAAATGCTTCAAAGAATTTCAGTTTCACGATTACTGCATAACTCAATGGGAAGTATAATAAATCAATGCAACGCATATGTATGTAGACTCAGTCAAATGAAATAAAGCTAAGGCACTATCTGACAGATATCTGGAGCTAGCCTGATTATGAATCTGCTTAACTTCAGAAATCATCATGTGATTCGAAATTCCAGCTACTCGATCAACTCAATCAACAAGATGAGGTGTAATTCTGCATAGATGATACCTCATGATGCGATTAGGGCTCACAATTCTAAGGCATAGGGAGGACTCAATCCAGTGCTTCTTTACTCGATTTGGGATTCATAAGAAGAGCTAAATGAAGGAAAATCAAGGGCTGATTGCAAGAGATTTGGTAAAAATAAACAGCTCAAACCATGGAATAAAATCCTCTCCCAAGAAGCACTATAGAGATCATCATCACAGCAAGGAAAGATCAAAGCATGTACTGGATAAAACAAGTATAATTACAAGGTCCCTTGTTAATGAACTACGAGGATCAGTTAGTGGCCAGTTTGAACATGAAAATCAACATGATTTGAAAAGCTTTACTTGAGAAAAGAAGTTATTTCGGACATATATTTGGGGAACCTAAGGTCATAATTAAAGATGTTGTGTTTCCAAGCATCGGAAGTCGTTTGTTCTTCTCCTACACTTCCATGTCTGTACCAAAATGTTTTTTTCTTCGTTTACATCGACAATCCTCGCAATTTAACTTAATTTCAAATAAAATGCCACAGCGATTCCTTCCTCGTTTACGCCAGCATATCCTACTAAACATCTACCATTACTGTGCACTGCTAATTTAAATGTGTAGAATGCTATAGAATGAGACAAAAAGAAGTTTTTTTCTTCAAAATATGAGAAAAAGAAATTTGATTCGAGAAACTTTCTCTAGAATGCTCGTCCGATAGAGATTTTTTGACCTCCCCTAACCAGCAGGACAGGCTGTTTGTTTCCATAAACAACCTGAATTTGCCACAAACTGGTACAAACATCATACATGGTATTGAATAGTGAATTTGGTTTGATAGAATTTGGTATAGTAGAACATCAACAATTAATCTTTTTTAATCTTAACCCAGATTTGTTTCTAAAACCAAAGGCATCAGATCAGTGGCATGTAAGATCAAACAGCATAACAAAGAACTGCATTGCTGCACTTGACAGAGATTATGGTTATGTTATAAAATTTTGTCAGGCGTGTTCATAGAATTCATTCTCCTCTGGTGATTTATGAACACGATTTAATGTATGAACAAAAACAAAAACACAACTCATGGTTGTATCTTGATGAGAGAATATTATGCCCAGCAACCTAACCAATCAGCTTCTATCAAATTCATTGATAGAGCACCTGCAAAACCTAGATTCTAACCTGAAACCCTTCTTAACTTTCATTATTTAGAGTGTTATAAAGTCAACTTGCTCAAGGTCTACACCTGTGGTCCGTATCCCTATCATACGCTAGCTGTCCCATAACAAAACAAGGCACTATTCATGCTGTTAGCCCACTCACATCCATTGCAAGACAGACCATTGGATGTCTAATCGATCAACTTATTTTCTTTTTCTTGATCGGGTCTCTATCATCAAATAGTAGGAAATATCAAACTCTACAGGACCTCATGTCTCAGTCTCCACTGTGTATATGGAATTACTTCTGAAGAAAATAAGGCCAGTTATGCAACATGTGTTCAAGGACAATACTAGTCAAGAATCCTATAGAAAGGCATCATGGAGAGTAATTAGCACACCTGATGAGTTCCCTTCACTGCTCGACTAAAAGGGACGAGAAAATCTTTGAGATTATTGCAACAGGAAAAGTATTTCAAGCATAGACAGCAAATCAGATCTTCAAGAATAACCATTATGAGGACCAAACGAAGTCTTTGATCCACAAACAAAAACCCATGAATATACCATTAATTTACTCCTCCGGATGTGGATTCTAGATTACTCATTAAGAAGCATAAAATTAATAGTAACAAACTATCGATTACTTCATTTACAGAAGTTCTATAGCGGGACTGACTTCATATAATGCCATTAAAACATCACAGATTTAGATTAAAGAGGAATCCTTTTTCCTATTAATTTTTATGCTGAAGAGTTTCTTAACCCTATTTTAATGGCTGGCTTATCTTCCTTTAAAGCAACTAATTTACAACCAAAGAACCCCAAAATCCCAAAACAAGCAACTAGAGAGAGATCATTTCCAAATCTAACAAAAAAATCACTAAGGAAAACACATAAAATCAGAAGAAACAGCACTGTTACGTGCATCAAGAAAGTAAAAACTAACATGTAAGAGAAAAGGAAATGTTAATTACCTGGCTGCAGGAAACAGAAGCCGCCCGATGCCCCTTTAAAACCAAACAAGTGCTTTGAAAACCACAAAGGGTGATTCACCACTTCAACTAATAAAAGCAAAGGCCATGGCTAATGAGAAAGATCTTCCATATAAGGAAGCAAGATGAAGATCGAGAAAAATTATCTGGCAAAATTAATTACTAGCCACTGTAAACGGAAATTTCCCCACAATTAAAATAAAGAAATTTCCATTCATGAAATTACTTGCCTCATGGCCGCAAAATAGTGCACATCTGCCCAGAAGAGGAAACATAAACGCTCTCCCATATCCGGCACCTTCATTGACCCATTTTCATGACGCTCCCTTTTCTCCTACTGCAAGCACACACAAGTTCCAGGTACCAAAAATCGCCAGTCCAGGTTACCCAAAATTAAAG
Organism: Salix exigua; assembly: GCA_032356905.1. NCBI lineage: Eukaryota > Viridiplantae > Streptophyta > Magnoliopsida > Malpighiales > Salicaceae > Salix > Salix exigua. The sequence continues at coordinate 10,985,923 of CM063605.1, forward strand.
CGAGTAAAAACTGCATCAATTAGCTAGGTTAAATATCACTAAAAAAACAGGAAAAAAAGAAGATTAGGAAGTGAAGAAAATAATATTAATAATAATGATCAGACCCAGATTAAGAGATAATAGTAACCAAACATACCCCTTATTCCTTGTGTTTACCCTGCATGGCGTCCAAGAAAAACATGAAGGATCGATTATAAAGAGGGAAGAAAGGCAGGAGAGTTTTGAGATTCCAAAATACAGTTTTCCGTTAAATTCTGAACAGTTAACAAGTACTTCAGAGAGCACAAATCGTCCTCTCTTAGAGGACCATGAAAAGCCACGCTTTCAAACACCATCACTAATTTTTTTTAATTTTTTTTTCCAAGTACATAAAAATACATATAATCACAGAAGGGGAAATTCTATTCTTGAAAAAGAAGAAGAAAAAAGCTATAACCCTCTGATATTTCGAAACCATCTTACCATAACCTTCGTTCCATTTTGACAAGTTTATATTTATTAGACACTAAAGTAGGAGGAGACATGTATTGTCAAGTAATGAAAGAAAAAGAAAAATTTGTCAAATGGGAGCGGAGATTTTTATGGATGAGGTGTCATCAAGCCTGCTCCTGGGGTTACTTTATGTAGCAGTAGCTCTTCAGCTGCCCTTTGACTAATAAAGGAAGGGAGGAAGACATATTTGGTTTTCGATACACAAGTGTGTGAGTATGTATGTGCGTGTGTGGTGATAAAAAAAAAAAAAAAAAGCTGCTGGGAGAGCGAGAGCGAAAGTGGGAGAGAGAGTGGGAGAGAGAGACACAGAGTTCTAGAAGATAAGAACGATCAGTCGCAAGTGGAGATCAACTCAGTGGAACGATAGAGAATTGAAAGGAGGAGGAGGGGTGACACACTGGCAAATGTAAGCTGGCAGAAGGGAAGTGAGCACACACGCTGCAATGGCATGGTTTCATACAATTAGCTTTCGTGTGTGCTCACTCTCTTCTGTCAGTCTTTCTCTTGTGTCCCTCTTTCTAAACTAGGAAACTGCTGAATTAAGCTGGCAAAATCATGAGGTCATCACCCTCTCTGCGAGCACTCAGATCTGAAACCACAGCAGCACACCTCAGGTATTGTAACCAGTCGATCCCCGCCCATTTTCATGGGATACCGAGAGAATTTCGCTGCACCATAAACAAGCTAGCTAGGGTTTGCTCGGGCAGCGAAGGAGAAGCCCTCGTCTTCCCCTTTTCCTGCTCATCTCAATGCAGCAAAAGCAGTACATAAATGAGTAGACTTGAGAGAGGTAGAGGAGAGAGAGAGAGGGTCGTTGGCACGAAGCGCTCGACGCACTCCACTGGTTAATTATTGTCATGGTTGAATGCATCCACCAATGACAAGGGTTTGTCATTGGTCGGGGCATTTGATTCATCCATAAAGCGGTGTTTTTTAGCCGATTTCTATATTAAAAAAAAGAAAAATTCAACTCAAAAGTAAATGTTATCCATGTCACCACGGGAATGAGTATACCTTTATTAATTACTAGATAATATTCTTACTGCTAACTTTTATTATTTTATTGATGGTGACTATTGGACTAAATTACCCATTCCCCATATATTATGTGGATTTGGATTAATTAGCTTAAGGTGGTTAAAATCAATTTAAAAACTTGAAAAGATAAAATTGAACTGCAATTGTTCTTGCTCTGTAATTTGTGATGCTACAATAATTTGTGTTGGTTCTTGTAAAATAAGTTGTTAGTGATTATTTATATATATATATATATAAGTGATTATTTATATATATATATATATTTAATAAAAAATAGTAAATTTAAAATTAGTAGTTGAACGAAGTGAATGACAGGTCATCCTTGATGAAATTGAAAATTGTTACTTATGTTTGGGTTTTGTTCATTGTTTTTATTTCAAGATAGTGACTGGGGAGACGATTTGTTGAAGGGTTGGTATTGCTGGTATTGTGTTGGCTTATGATTAAGTCTCTAGACAAGAAAAAATGAATTGTAATTTTAAATTACATAAACTACGTGTGATTTTATGTTTTTATGATCTAATTTTATATTATGTTTTTCATGTTGGGTCAACATTGCATGTCTTATCAATTTTTTTAATGTAAGAAGAGACATTGCTAATGTTTTTATAGTAGAAGAAAATCAAGTGGGAGTTAACCAAATATGACCCGGTCAATTTAATGGGTCCAAAAGTAAATTGGATGACCGGTAAAAACATGATTTAACTAAAAACAATTAAGATGAGATTCATTTTTGAAATAAAAAAAATTGACATACTAGATCGACTTGAATCAACTCAATTTAACCTTCCAGGTTCACAACTTGAAGTCATGAGACCTTGATAACTCTATATAAACTAAATCAAAATAAATTATGAAAATCAATTCTCAGCCAACATGGTATTAAAATGGACTCACAAAAATAATTCGAGTCAATACGAGTTAACTTGTTAGATTCAAGTCTCGTGTTAGGAGACTATTATAATCCTAAACAAAATAAATAAAAATAAATTTTAAATTTTAACTCTCAGAGCCCAAAGTTAAATGATGAAAAAAAAAACTCGAGTCAACTCGAATTAACCCACCAAACTCATGACCTGGATCATAAGACCAAGATAACCTCGAAGAAAGTAAATTAAACTGCAATTTGAGTAAATCTTGATTAACCTTCCAAGACTACGATCAGAGTCATGAGACTATAATAACCCAGTAGAAAGCAAATCGAACAAATCTTGAAGCTCAAATCTCAATAAACTTATTGTTAAAAAAACTTAAGCCAACTTAAGTTAACTCACAACCTGGATTATATGATCAATATCACTTTGAAGAAAAAAATCAATTTGAGGCAACCCAGATTAACCTTCCAGGACTACGATCAAGGTCATGAGACTGTAACAACACAATAAAAACAAATTGAAAAAAATAACAAAGTTTTATTATCATTGTTAAATGAAACTAAAAAATACACAATAAAACAATGTAAATTTACCTGTATTAACTTGTAAAATTTATAACCCGAGTTATGAGATTGAATTAATCTCATAAAAGCATTAAATTAAAATAAACAACAATAAACGATATATATATATATATATATATATATATATATATATATATATATATATATATAATTCTCTTATTTCTCTCTCTTGTCATTGAATCTTATATTCTAATCATTAAATTTTAAGTTGCTTTTGTTAAAATTTATTAATTCACAAAAGATATATTTTTCAAAACATAACTAAATTATTTGTTATTAGAAATAATAATTATATACAAAATCAATATTTTAAAACCTGATAATATCAAAACTTATTATTTCTCAAATACTCTTGCCATTTATTTTATTCTTCCAAGGTATTTTTTAAAAAGAAAAAAAATATATTTTAAATTACTACACACCATCGAAGACACGAAGGGGCATGAGCTATAACACTTTTTAATGATTGACAAAAAAAAGGGGGTGTATTTTATTATCTTAAATAGTGGGAAAGTACTGTTGATTCCCTGAGCCATTTTGTTTTACTAACAAAACATCTTAAATTATCACAAACCATCGAAGAGACGAAGTGGCATGAGCTAATTACTGGTTTGGCCCTGTAACTAGCTTTCTCTAAGATTATATTTTCTTTCGAAATATTTCTTAAATCTCAGTTCCTCTCGTGAGGGAAATATGATATGGTTGGCGAATGGAACGGAATGTATCCGTGGACGAACACGTGGCAAAGCGATTGGTAGGAAAAAAACAGAGGGCGAGGGCGAGGGCGAGGGTGAGGGTGAGGGTGAGCTAGCAAGATAGGAATAGATAGATTACTTTTCCATATTACAAAAGCAACGAATAAACTTAATAAATACACTCGAGTGTGTGTATACTAGTTGATTATTATAGGTGATTTTACAATTTATATTTTGTTTTTTTGTTTTTTGTGTTTAAATTAAATTAGATTATAAAATAAATTAATCCTAATACAATGAATTCCATGATTCAAGTATCTAAATCTTCTTGTTTTTTAATGACAATGATAATTTTATGCTAGTGATTTTATTGAAACTTACTAAACAAATTTAAATTGCACTTCACAAGAATTCTACATAGATTTATTATTTTGATCAAATTTATATTATAATAAAAAAAATCACATAATTAATGTTTTTTTACACATTGAAAAAAAATGTTTCCTAACGAGATACAAATACAAAAATAAGTAGTTAATTTCTTAATCATAAGAAGAAAAATAATCATTGAAAATTTATCCCTACATTAATATTTCTATCATGGTTATAACAATTAAAATTATTATCAATATTATTAAATTGGAATGTACACAATGAAAAATCTACAGTAAAATACCGACGACTTTTATATTCTAGTTAATATATATAAGAACTTACTAATATTGTAAATTATTTATATATATACTCCTATTTGAAAACAAGGTAAAAATTAACCGGTATTTAATGAGGTAACATCTAAAATATATTTTTAATTAATTTAAGAATCTCATAAATTAATACACTTGTAATATTTTAAATTAATTATTTTTCAAAGAGATTAAATAAAAAACAAAAACAAAGTGCGACGTTGATGTGTCATTCTTTTTTATTATTATTAAGCTCGCAAAAGGTTGCCTATTAGGCTGTCATCCATAGTTCGAGAGGTTCCTTAAAAATCCATATTCAATTTTCAACCACTTTTAAATCCCATGAAAACCTATGTAAGCCATCTACCAACACTAAAAACACTTTTAAATATTGTTAGAAAAACTAACCATATCAAAAAAATCAAAATCGATCCTAATATGAGAGATTTTTTTATAATGTTATACATTTGGGCAAACTAATAAACCTGAATATAACTTTTGCTAAGTAATTTAAAAAAAAACAAATTTTAAGGCAATTTTATGTGTTTAATACTAATATTAAGTAATCAATTTAAAGAAATAAGATATAAAATTAAAGATAATATTTAGTTACAAAAAAATTTCAAACTATTAATCCATGCTATTAAAAGTTTCTAATATATATATATATATATATATATATGTGAATTTTAAATTGATATGAATTTGTTTTTTCTACAGGTTTCAACGAAATCACCAATATAAAATTATCATCTTTATTCAAAAAGCAAGAAGATTTGGATACCTGAATCATCGAATTCACTTTAACATGTTTAGTAATCTAATTTAAATGAAATAATAAAATATAAATTGTGTAAACACCCATAATAACCAAATAACAAAAATAAATCAGTGATTTTTTACCGATAAAAGGAAGAATATATCATTGAAAATCCATTACTATGTTGCTACTACTATTATTATGACTATAACCATTAAGATTAAACCTGAATATAACTTTTGCTAAGTAATTTAAAAAAAAACAAATTTTAAGGCAATTTTATGTGTTTAATACTAATATTAAGTAATCAATTTAAAGAAATAAGATATAAAATTAAATATAATATTTAGTTGCAAAACAAAATTCAAACTATTAATCCATGCTATTAAAAGTTTCTAATATATATATATATGAATTTTAAATTGATATGAATTTGTTTTTTCTACAGGTTTCAACAAAATCATCAATATAAAATTATCATTTTTATTCAAAAAGCAAGAAGATTTGGATACCTGAATCATCGAATTCACTTTAACATGTTTAGTAATCTAATTTAAATGAAATAATAAAATATAAATTGTGTAAACACCCATAATAACCAAATAACAAAAATAAATCAGTGATTTTTTACCGATAAAAGGAAGAATATATCATTGAAAATCCATTACTATGTTGCTACTACTATTATTATGACTATAACCATTAAGATTATCATTATCATTAGTGCCTAAATAATGAAAATTATTAAATTGACTTGAAGTATGAGAAAAAAAAGCAACACACTTTTACAAAAGAACATGCAAGAAAACAATTACTAGATTTATTTTTATTACCGTGTTAAAAAAAAACAATGAAATTATCTTGAAGAGTTAAAAAAAACTTTCGCAAAAGAACAAAACCACAACCAAAACCAAAATAAATATTATGAGAATAAGAAATCATTTGACATGAGATAATAAATAAAAATAACAAAAAATATAAAATAAAAGTAACGAAGGGAAAAAAATATCAATATTAAAATGATTACCAATATAGATTAAAAATTCAAGACTACACTGAATGAAACAAAAAAGAAAAAAAATAGAAAAAAAGAAAAACAAAAATTAAAAGCATTGACACATAAGAATGGGCAAAAAAACAAAGATAGTCTAAGAAGTCTAAGAAGGTTCAAAAAACTCAAAGGAATTAAAACCAAATTAAAAGAATAAAGATCAAAATAAAAAATAAAATATATAATTAATTTTAATCGAATGACAAAACTGCAACAAATTAAAATATTGAAACTATAAAAATAAAATTATTTAAAATAATAATGATAAATAAAAAATAGCATATTTATCAATTTCAATTGGAGGATACGTTGAAACAAAGCAAAAACATTAAAAGAATAAAAAAACAAACAAAAAATCAAAAAAATAGAAGCTAGAATAAAAAATATTATATATAATTAATTTTAATTGAAAGATCAAATTGAAAAAACCAAAATTTTTACGATAAAAAAAACTGAAATAAAAAATTCATAAAAAAAAAAGGATTCGCATGTTTTCTACCGCTGCATAAAAAAAAGGGGTGAAAAAAATCAACAACCTGCAACCGTTCACCCATCATTCGTAGAATAACAAGAGTGCTATGCGTTTATTAAAAGATCTTTTCCTTTTTGTACTTGCCTTTTTATTAAAATCAGAAAATTTATCTGATTTAAAAAGATAAAATATGAGAATAAAAAAGTAGAGTAATGTGAAAGAAAAAAAAAATATGAATCGACAATATTTACTCTCCAAGGTTATAGATAGATTTAGATAGTGTGTGGTATTATAATAGTAATAATATTTTTTTAACTTTTTAAAAGTTACTTTTTTAGCATGAAAATACAGTAAAACCAGACCTGAGCGGCTTAAAGTCCTGTTTGATAACGTGGTTTCATAGTTTTTAAAAATGATTTTATATATTATATATATTTTTTTAATTTTTTGAAAAATTATTTTTGATATTAATATATAAAAAAATTTAAAAACATAAAATCACCGGTTTTTAAAATAAAATAAATCACCAAACCGCCCACGTGCACTTAGTTTGTCCTGATAATTCGTACAGCAGAGTACCCACGCCTGCGTGTTCACCTTTTTATTAAAATCAGAAAAATTATCTGATTTAAAAAGATAAAATATGAGAATAAAAAAGTAGAGTAATGTGAAAGAAAAAAAATATGAATCGACAATATTTACTCTCCAAGCTTATAGATAGATCTAGATAGTGTGTGGTATTATAATAGTAATAATATTTTTTTTAATTAAAAATATATTTAAATATTTTTTAACTTTTTAAAAGGTATTTTTTAGCAGGAAAATACAGTAAAACCAGAACTGAACAGGTTTAAGGGACTGTTTGGTAGTGTGGTTGAGTTAGTTTTGTAAAGTGATTTTCATGTCGAAATGTATCGAAATAATATTTTTTTTTATTTTTTAAAAATTATTTTTGACATCAAAACATCAAAATAATCTAAAAACATTAAATAAATTGTTTTTAAAATAAAAATAAAAATCACCACCGGTTTGACCACGTGCACTTAGTTTGTCCTTATAATTCGTACAGCAGAGTACCCACGCCTGCGTGTTCACCTTTGTAACTAAAGGGGGGTTGATGCTCAGGATAAGCTGCAGGCTACTTCGTAGGCTCTCTCCCTGGAGGTGGAGGAAATTACAAAAGGAGGCCCTGCCTTTATTGGGTTTGAATGTGTTTCTTTTTTAAAATGTTTTTCTATTAAAAATATATTATAATAATAACTTTTTTAATACATTATCTTAGAAATACTATTTTTTATTTAAAATAAACTAAAAATAATATCAATATTTTTTTTTAATATAATGTCAAAAAAAAATACTTTTATAAAATTATTTATTTATTTTAGATTAAATATTTTTGATATTTTCATGTGATAATATAAAAAACAATTTTTAAAAAATAAAAAAAATATTTTAATGTATTTATAAACAAATAACCTTGAAAACTGTTACCGACCTCTCTCAGTTCAGCTGGATCTGCTCGCTGCTCCACCTGTACTCTTTCAAAATGGTCGTGCTATGCTGTCTGTTGCTTAAAATAACAAGCATCTAAATTACCGTTCACAAATGTAACAATATAGTCGTATATTATTATCCATTAATATTTTAATGGAAATGACAGGATATACATATCAAATCTTGTCACTAATTTTAGATTTTGTTTTTCAATTTAAATTTAAATGTTTAATTAATTTTTTCTATACACTTAACAATCAGGCTGTACCTCCCTCCACCATGCTTAAAAAATATTCTGTGCTATAAACATGTCTATATAATTATCATGATGATTAAATTCTTGTACATGCATTTCATTTCTAACAGAGAATTAATTTAATTATATATAAAAAAGAAAAAATATTTTTATAAAACAGGTTGAAGCATAGAAGAAGGCCTTAAAAGCTCGATAGACCGAGTATTGAGCTTTAGGCCCATACCCATATGCATATAAAAGATAGGCAGCTCAAGAACTCAGCAGCTCATCAAATGAACCCAGCCCAGCACACTGGATACAGCTTCGGCTCAATAAGCTCTGCCAGTTTAAGGGCCAGTCCTTAGATTCTTTCTCGAGAACAGATCGGTACTTGGACTGGAATTCCGAGAAACCACTCCACACCATCTGCTGCTGCTTCTTGGAAGCCATGGCTATGGAAAACTATGCGTCGAGAAATATTGACAAAATCCATACAGATGTCCTCTCTCAATCAAGAGAAGCTTGCTACAAGGTCCTTTCTATTTCTCCTGTCCTTTTTCCATTTTATTTTGATCGTTTAAAATTGAAAAATCAATATAATTGTTTTTCTTGGTAAAGATAACGAAAAGGTTAGATGATTGTTGCATTTGGTAATACCAGGCGCGAGATGCTTTTTTTGCTTGTTTGGAGAAAGAATCAGGCAAGAAACCTACAGAAATTGGGTCCGTGGGGCTTCAATATCCAGCTGAATGTAAAAAATCAAGGGCTGATTTTGAGAAGAATTGTAGACCTGCTTGGGTAATGCTCGATTAAACTGATAAATTCCCATTATTTTTATTAATAATAATCTCAATTTTAACGGTTTGGTTTTTTTTAATAGGTGAAGCATTTTGATAGGTTGCACTGTAGGAACAAGACATCGCAGAGGCTGTTGGAAGACAAGGAAACCAGGAGAGGTCCGTTGTCGCTTCCTCAGCCTTACACTTTCAAGCCTACTTCTAGTACTTAATTTGAGCAACTGATCTTTTTTAAGGGTTTTCTTTAAATTGTTGTTATCTATAACGGGGTGTTTTGACTGGTTTGGAAATTGTACAGTGATGGCATTGAGAATGACTAGTTATTAGCTTGATTAGTTAAGTAGTGATGGATAAATTTTGAACACATGATAAGGAAGTAAACTTGATTTTTTTTAAGGTTGATAATGGTTGTGTTATTATCTCTTTCGTTTTTTGATTTTTTGAATTTTGTTCTATGATTACTTGAAATCATGCTATTTTGATACTACCACATGATTGCATGCAGCATAATTGGTGATTGAAAACAGATGAAGAAAATGTATGTGACTATAGTGCCCTAGTTAGATCAATTTTATCAATTTTGGCTGGGGTATAATGCATGACACGGCCCTGTAGGAAGATGAAAGCAGTCTTTTGGTCAATGTCTGGTGAAATCATATGCTACTTTTGAAGTGAGACCAAGGATTTAATTGTAGAATGAGTTTATGACTTGCAACAATGTTGCCAAGTCTATGGTTAGCATTAGCAATTAAATTTCAAAGAAAGGATGTATTGTTATCTGTCAAGATATCGGGGACATTGAACATGGGATAACACTCAAACTTGAGTACTTTGCCAGGCTTCAATGCTCAAATACTCGGAATTTTCTCCCTCTATAAATTTCATTTTGTGTGCTGTTGAGATTAAAAGATGTGAGCTTCCTGTTTTCAATTGGTTGCCACTGATCTTTAATGACAATAATTGGTTTATGTAAACACATGCAATGCTATGCTGATGTTGCCCCTTGCCCATGCATATGCATTTAGAATACGGTACCTTTTATGCAGCCATAATTAACTTGCTGTGCTCTCCAAGTAGATACTTTCCTTGAACCTAAACCCTTATTAAATTTATGGTTAAACAAGTAATGTGGAGAGATGTAGTGGAATAGGGACACCGCTTCATAATTCCAGCATGGTTTGTTTTGTTAGAACTACAAGGAAAGGAAGATGAGCTATGAGGCAAGCTACTCATGGAAAGGAAAGAAGCTGAGTGATATGTAGACTGTAGGATAACATAGGCATGGCTATATATTAGACTGAAGGATATCATAGGCATGGCTTTATATTAGACTGAAGGATAATATAGGAATGGCTCCAGGAGGGGGGAGCTTAAGGATTCTGGGGTTGCTGTTAAAGTGTTTTGCTCACATGAAAATTCATGATTGATCTATATATAATTTGTTATCTTCGACTTTCAGTGGAACTACTTGAGCTTGTTGCATGCCTTCTCTGATCCTTTTTTCATGAAGGAGTTGGGGCTCGTTGGGTTTGGGGTTGCAGTTGAACCGGCTTTTCAACAAATTTTGAATTTTTTTTGTAAAAAAATTGGATGCCATGATATCAAAAATAAATTTTAATATTATTCGAAAAGAACCTGAGAGCTAACTGCTTCCAGAAAGCTTCTTAACTAGTTATAATAATGATAGCATGCTTCATAATATAGTGTTAACCATTGTTTGTTGCTTCCAGAAAGCTTCTTAACTCTCTGCACCAAACTTGGCTTTTTAAGCTTTACCCATATGAACTGAATCGAGGTTGCTGAAAAAAATAGACAACTAAGGGGATGATTGTACATTAATTCCAGTGCAATGACATTGTTTGCTTGCTCAATCACGAGAGGGAATGTTGTAGAATGGATCATTTAATCATGAAGAATGACTTGGAATAGATCATTCTGATAAATAAGTGAAATGATAAATACAAAGTCCAATTCTCAACTAATTTAATGTTAAATGATAAAATTAAAAAAAAATCAATTAAAATAAAGATCAAATTTTGATATGAAAACAAATAATATCTTACATTTCCATTTTGGAAGGAGGCATACATGAGACTAGAGGAGAGTAGAGAGGAAAGAGAGAAAATAAAATAAAAAATCGGATCGAAAGTTTGAATTTAACACGATGCCCTATAACAAATTCATCGAAACAATTCCAACAACATTAGGGAATGTTGCCTTCGAAGCTCAAAGAAAGTCACAACGTTGCCATAATTCAGCGGTCTCCCTCACACATCGGCGCATGTGCTACACGCGTCAGCCATTTCTCTCTCATGATAGTCTTAAGTTTGAGAAAAAAAAGGTTGAGTAACTATACTAGACTCAAATTTGATCCCTATAGCTTAAATTGTTTTAAATTAATACAATTAGATTTTTATTTTTCAAATTGAACATCAACCAATAATTGTTTTTTGCTTCTTTGATAACACGAGGAAGCTTTATACTAACAGGGGCTGAACATTTGATCACCTTTTAAATTCAATCTTCAATGTCGAATTTGTTTCGTAACATTGCAAGAACCTGACGGAAACCAATCGAAAAAAATAAATCAAATCAAATCCTACATAAACCAAGAACAATTAAAAATAATTAATTGCTATGCTGGGCCTCCTGCCTGGCTTGCGCCGGTAATCGGAGAGCCATGCATGTTCAGAGCCTTGGGGTTAGATTCGAGAGGCACTGGTCCCAAAATCCAGCTAGTGTTTTTGAATTTTTGATACTATTGCTGTAGCCTGATCTGCGTTATCTGGGCTTGGATTTAGTTTATAATTTGATTAAAAAATACCTCACAGTATCGTTTACTTCATTTCCGTCGAGGTTAAATTCTGTGTTTTTCTTAAAAAATAATTTAATTATTTTTTATTGTTTTTAGATTATTTTGACGTGCTGATATCAAAAATAATTTTTTTTAAAACTATTTCCAGACAAGAAATAATTTGAAAAACAGCGTCAATGTGCATTCAGTTTGAAGTAATTATTCAGTAATAATCAGTATTAGTTAGTTGTAATAAGCTCATACAGTCACTGTGGTTTTATTAATCTTAATTTATTAGGAACTTCACAAATATTGCTTTGAAATTTTCAATGAATCTCTAAATTTAAATATAATTTTGGAAGATATAATTTAAATTTAAATTAGCCAATATTGCTTAAATTTTTAATTTATTAAGAACGTCACAAATATTGCTAAATTTAAATTAGCCAATATAATTTTTTATCTATATATTTTACTCATTGAAATTCTTGGTAGTATAATATCTTTACAATAAAATGTAGGGTTTTAAATGACTTCACTGCCGTCTTCAGCCCATATGCAAAGAGTTGATGAGCTCCTCTCTCTCTCTCTCTCGTGGTTTTGCTCTGGAAGCTGTAAACACCTTCACCAACCATTAGTGTTTTAAATATATTTCAAATACCAAGAATATATTATTATCTCATTTGAATATTGGGATTAAATTCAGGACAGAACTGAATCAGAAGACTAAGTTCTGTGTTCAATTCATCTCTGAGCACTGTTGCTTTGACTGCCCTGACTACAAGAAAGGTATAAAACTCTGTCGGCGAAACTCTTGTTTATTATTATTATTATTATTATTATCTATTATTATTCTGCTGATGCATGATATATATTATTGACAACAAGTAGTGGGCGACAGGTCTCTTGACATCTCCATGTGAGCTGTGTGTCAATGGCTTCTATTTATATTCTGCTGCTGCATCATCAGATTTCTCTGTCTATTTGATCAGTTCCAACGTTTGAATTCTCAGGTTTCAGCAGTCCCCATTCAATGTGCCGGGCCTGCAGATCAGGAATCGATATGCCTCTCTTCCCCAGCATTCTTAAGAGTATACCTCCTCCCAACTCCTTCAAAATGCCGAGATATTTAACTCGTTTGGAACTAAATGTTTTAGTTTTGTAGTGTTTTTTCGTGCTGTTTTAGGGTTCTACTATATATATATATATATTAAAAAATATAGTTCAAATCCAAAAATAAAATTATTTAGAATTGTGTAATTTAATCTAAAAAAACACAATAAAATGATTTTTCTAAACAAAATTATGAACTTGTATAATATTACGAGAATATCATCATTAATCTCGCAAGGTCATTACATTCTCTGATTGTTCTGAAATTTTAACATAATATATATAAATATGTCAAGAGACTCCTCGTAAAATTTCATTTCAATCTAACAACCGGATTAAGAAATATGATTGATATTGTAAAATTATTTATTATTTAAAAAAACATTATTTAGCCGAAACAGAACGGGTGAAATAAAATTGGGATATTTCGGATGATATATAGATAAAAAATCCAGAATATTGGACAAGAATATAAACTGAAATAAAAATGATATTATTTTATTTAGTTTTTTTTTAACTAGTATAAAATATTTCGGTCGAAACCAGCTACGATATCTGCAAAGAAAAAAGAAAAATCTCTAATTTATTCTCGAGCAAATTCTTCGAAAATAACGCAGGAAATGAGTCACCTCGCTACCTGAGTTTGAGTTGATGGCAGAGCTATCTTCTCAATAATGCTATGCATGTCTTAATTTGGTGTGCTTAGGTTTAACAGACAACCACTTCACTTGTGGAAAGATGAAACGGTGACGCATCATGTCAACCCATCCCGCGTCGCTGCCCACTTCTTTTTAGCTCGGAGAAGTTATGGCCATGATGTTTTTGTACCTAACACTAATATTGTGTATACACTTGATTATTAATATTTTAGTGGGTTGTATAGTTTATTTATTTTTTAATTTACGATTATTTAATATAGATCATCAAGAAGAGGCTAAAGACATGTGCACCAACCTCCGAGTCCCACGAGAGCTCACCC
>CM063605.1:11000487-11158033 GCA_032356905.1 Salix exigua
TATTATTATTTTCTGGTCCCAAAAAAACACTGTAGCAATTTACAGTGTTTTTCTATATATATATATATATCCTTTTATCATGGCCGGTTTTACTGTGTTAATCCACAACAACACCTACTATTAATATATATTTTTGTGCAAGACAAACGATTGTTGAGGTAGCCAAGATAGTCTAAAGAGTATTAGATTAAGGTCCCCTCGAGGACATAAGTTAGAATCTCATTCTCAACACATTTCTTTTTAGCGAATCCACATTAAAATTAGATTTAATATATTTTTGAGAAAGATGAATGAATGTTGAGGTGGCCGAGCGGATTTATGAAGCGGGAGACAAAAATTTTGTTTGAGAGGTTGAGAGTTCAAGTTCCACTCTTGACACATTTCTATTTTACTTAAAAATATGATTAATTTTTTTTTAATGATGATGATAATTTTCTTGCTTTTTTAATGATGATGATAATTTTATGTTGATTATTTCGTTGAAACCTATTAAACAGATAAATTTATATAAATTTAAAATTTATATATTTTATAGAAAACTTGCACGTCACAGGAATTCTACACAAATTTATCATTTTAACCAAAAATATATTATAAAAAAAACAATTAATATTTTTTTGTGTTCAAAAAAATATGGTACCGCTCGCGACGGGACGCGGGGCATTGGCTAGTATATATATTTCTGAAATGCGTGCAAAATTTGTTCATGCTTATATTTATATGCTCTTAGTTTTTTTTTATGATTTCCTCTATTATTATGGTTTTTTCAATATATTTTTAATGTTTTATTTTTTATTTATGTTCATAATCATTTGAAAATTGATATTTATTGTCTTTTCTCATTTTTATATTTTTATTTATTTTTCAAGTCAAATAGTTTTTTTAAATGTGATATTTTGGTCTGGTTCGGTCATTTATTTTTTCAAATTGCTTTTATGTTAATATTTTTAGGTGTTAGAATTTCTAATTATTATAAGTAAGACATTCAAAATTATGATAATGATTATTTATAAGTTTATTTTTTTTATAAATATATGAGACTAATTATATATTTCGATATTTATTTAATTTAAAGTCTTAACACACACACACACACACACACCTATTTTTTGTAAATAATATTTTAATATCAGTGTTCTAAAATACTTTTAATATAATAATATGAGGAATAAATCTTATAAAATAAAAATAAAAATTCATTTTTTCACAATAAGTATGGTTTCAACAATAGAATGACCAATAATAATTTGAATATTGATTATATATAATAATATTTATAATTACAACTATAATAATTGACAAAAAATCATTGGTCAATTTTATTTTTTTGAATAATAACTTTTGTCTTTTTTTATATATGATATTTCAGATTTCATATCATGTAAAAAAAATACAAAATCACTGAAAAGTTTTAATAGTTATATTATCAAAACAATTTTAACAGTAGCAACATTCTATTATTGTTAGGCGAGAAAAAAACCTCTATTTTTAATAGATTTTATCAATTATAATTTTACTAATTAAATATTAAAATAATCAATTATAATACGCACAAAATAAATCAATTTTTTACATAAAAAAAAGCTCAACGCAGTCCGCGGTCCAGGGTTAAGCTGAGGAGAAAAGGGCTGGGAAATTAGAAGCCCAGTGGGCTCGTGGTAATGAAACTTTTTTTTTTCTTTTCTGGGCACCATTAATTTCCTTGCTTTCTTTTGGACAAGGTGGAAGCTGCAAACAGCTACAAGAGGGGAAAGGAGATGTTTCAGTAAAATAGCAAGCCAAGACCCACCTGTACAAGTAACTGGAAATTTCCTATCCCTTTCTTTCCTCTTGCCTTGGCGTGTTCTACAGGCTGTCAGATAAAGGTTTCATTCCAAAATGGTAAAATCATTCGACTTTCTGTCGGTATAACTTTCATGAATTTTGTAATTTCAATATGAATAACCTTTCTTTGACAAAATTAAATTGATTTTTTTCTGTGTTTCTCTCTTACCATGACAACATGATCAAGGTGATAGCAAATAGGGAATTGATTATATATTCTTGGAGTCAAATCATTGTCGTTTCTTACACTTCAAGCATACATTTTTCTCCCAGAGCATCCCCTTTTTTCTTCCTGGTTGAATTGATTGTATGTATTCTTTCTAAGTCATCGTTACAGGCGTGTATAGTGGGACTTGAATGCCAAGACCCCACCTACAGGAAACCTCGTTTTTCTTGTGTTTGATGTATCTTCAGCAGCCATGAACAAAGAGGAAAGACTGTATTCTTAGTTGTGTTTGTGATTGTCAAATTTTGAGACCTAACCTCGTCAGAACTTTAGTTCCTACTGTTGTTTCTCTTTGCTATCCAACTTGTATCGAAGTCAATATCGTTCTTTGGATGCCACAGCTCCTTAATGGGATTCCTCACTTGATCTCTTAGCAAATTAAATAAAAGAACAAGAATCGTGAAGTTCAAGATCTCCTGGCAAAAATTTCTGCATATTTGTTGTGGTAGATGTGAAGGTTCTGATAAATCAAGTGTTTGCCACTAAGCTTAATTTTCATTTCATATAGCAGCTATTTACATATAAAAATAGCGATCTTCAAATTAACTTAAATATAAAATGCATTGTCATTTTAGTGTTCAGTTTCGCGTGGTTCACCCAGACATAATTTATTGTGGATTACTACAACGAAATTACCATTTTACCCCATATTGAAAAAAATTTACCCCTACGACCGGGGGTATTTTTGAATTTTTCAAGGGACATGGATGGTATTTATAAATTTGTTGTACAGTAAAACCACTAAATTAGCCTCTTAAAACTACAAATAAAAATAGCCCCGAGTTCGGGGGTGTTTCCTTTTTTTCCAAAATCTCTGCACAGTAAAACTACTGAAATAACCCTCGAAAAAGAAGAAATAAAATATTGTTACGGGGGGTAGCGTGGTATTTTCCGCATCAGTATTTCATGATTATTATTGGGTGCAGGGGTGCATACGTAAATGACCATTATTATTTTTTATTTTTTCTGAAACATTGCAGGGGTGCATACTTATTTTCCACTGTGTTTCATGTGCACGTGCTTTTAAGGTGGCGCGTGCGGGGACTTTAGGTAGTCAAAACTGTACTCCCGCCATTTTAGCTGGTGCGCTGCCCTATTCTCTGTCTACTGGTGTGGCGCGTGTTGGTATCTGATGTTTGGGCACTCTTCGCCGAACGATTTTGGGTTTTTCTTCGTTTTCTCTATCCTGTTGCTGCAACTTATGTCTAAGTCCTTCATATGTGTATGTTGTTTATTTTAGTCCCTGAGGTTTTGATTTCATTTTATTCCTGATTTTTTTAATTGAAAGTTTGATTGTTTTCAATTGTGCCCTTCAATTAAAACTGATTATATATGTTGGTTTTCATTTCAGTCTTTATTCTTTTGATTTTTGATTTCTTTTTGGTTCCTTTAATTTTTTCGGTACGCAAGTTTTAATTTTGTCCTGTAATTGAAATTTGTCATATACGCTACTTTTCATTTCAGTCCTCATTCTTTTAATTTTTGAACAATATTAAACAGTAATTATCTTTAAAAATGTCATTATTTGTTTCGGCCTTAGGTTTTAATTGTTTCAATTTTATCCTTAAATTGGTATTATAAAATGAAGAGTAAAACTATATATATATATATATATATATATATATATATATATATATATATATATTGTTTTAATTTGTTTAAATTGTGTTCTCCAATTGAAATTGGTCATATATGTTACTCTTCATTTTGGTCCTTATTCTTTTAATTTTTTAACAAAATTACATTGTAATTTTTTTTTAAATACCTTTATTTGTTTGGGTCCCATGATTTTTATTTGTTTCAATTTTATCATTCAATTGAAATTAATTATATATTTTATTTTTCATTTTGGTCCTTATTCTTTGAATTTTTTATTTGATATTAATTCGTTTGGTTCTTTTTTATCATTCTTGGACAATATTTATTTTTTAACCATATTTATTCATCTATGCTTTTAGTTTTTGTTTTTAATTTTTGTCCTTATTTTATTGGGGTTTTATTTTTAATTGATTTAATCCTGAAATTTTAATTTATGTTGGTGATCATTTTAAAATTAATATTGCTCTTTTTTTCCATTTGTTCTTTTTTTTGTGTGTATTTTATGTTATTTTTATTTGTTCTTTGGATTAGATGATTTTTATAATTTATAATGTTGATAATAATTTTAACTATTATAGTAATGAGAGTATAATGTTGATAATGAGAGTATCGTAGAGATAAATGTTTGGCCTATTCTATCCTCTCTTTTTTCTAAAGAGAGAGATGGAGACTTTGACTAGTAAACGGATGAACAACACTTAACGACATTAATTATGAGGGAGACATTTGCATTTATAAGGATGGTTGAGAGTCATTTATAGTTGCATTTATAAGTGATTAATATTATTTTTAAAAGTATTTTTTGAGTGATTAATATTATTTTTAAAAATATTTTTTTATTAAGAAATGTATTAAAATGATATTTTTTATTTTTTAAAAATTATTTTTGTTATTAAAACATGAAAATGATATAAAAACAATAAAATATTTAATTTAAAATAAAAAATATGAAAAAAAAATTAAAAATGATTTTTAATCATAATGTTAAACGGGACCCCCAACCACCAAGCAGTTCTTTGACGTTGGGTGCATTCACTTTAATGCTGATTCTGACTTTTCTTTCTTCTTACATTGCTTTGAAATTCTTGGGTAGTTTCCAAAAATTAAGTATACAAAAACTAAATTAATTCAAACAAGAATAATCAAAGCTGGTTTTAAATCTTTTTTAAGAGTGATGCTCAAATAAAGAGAGAAATACGTGTCACTGAGAACTGAGTCCTTGCTGAACATTTGCAGCTTTTGTCTTTTTAAATCTGCCTTCCAGGTAATTTTACCAAGCAAGCTCCAATGGTATCAAGAATTGCTATCATCATCCTCTTTCATGTATTTGTCTCTTTAAATTCGCATCCTGCAAAAGTACAAGCATGGATCAAAGCTGGCTATTGGTATTCTGGCAGTGGCTGCTTGCCAGTTTCTGACATAAATTCTAACCTCTATACTCACCTAATCTATGCTGCTGCTCACCTTAATTCATCTTCGTATCACCTGTCTATCCCCTCAGATCACTTTTCCGCCTTCACAAACACCGTAAAACGGAAGAATCCATCGATCACTACCTTACTATCCATTGGAGGCTGGGACACAAGCTATTCAACACTCTCTGCAATGGCAGGCAATCCTACTTACAGGAAATCTTTCATTGATGACTCAATAAAAACAGCGAGGAATTATGGATTTCAAGGGCTAGACTTCAGCTGGCTTTCGGCCAACACAACCGATAACATGGACATGGACAACATGGGTACCCTCTTCCAAGAGTGGCGTGCTGCTATTGCTTTGGAGACAAGAAACTCCAGCCTGTCAGAACTCATCCTGACAGCAGCCGTTCAGTTGTCCCCAACAGTGGATCCTTGGAGTTTCCCTATAGACTCTATACTGAGGAATTTGAATTGGATTCATGTACTGGCCTATGACTACTACTTGCCTAAATGGTATAAATTTACGGCTGCTTCCGCAGCTTTGTATGCTCCTGATAATAGGGATTTTAGCACTGATTCTGGAATAGCGGCATGGATTCATGAAGGATTACCGGCAAGTAAGTTGGTTTTAGGGTTGCCTTTCTTTGGTTATGCGTGGAAACTTGCAAACCCGAACGAAAATTCCATCGGCGCACCAGCAACGGGACCCGCCGTTACACAACAGGGAGAAATGAGCTATAAAGAAATCAATAATTATTCCAATACACAAGGAGCAGTTGGTCCTATCTACAATTCCACTTACGCAGTAAATTACGTCATCGTGGGGTCAGATTGGATTAGTTTTGATGGTGCCGATGTTGTTAGAAATAAGGTTTCTTATGCTATGCAGAAGGGCCTCCTCGGATATGTTGTATGGGAAATCTGTCAAGATGACTACTGGGTACTCTCTGAAGCAGGTATGAGAATGTTCTTAACCCGCAAAATGATTTTTTGACCAATGTGATAACAATGATGTCAAGAGGTTGGCCTTGATTGATTAATTTGATTGTTGTGCAATATAAAGAGAATCTTTCCATATATTCTTTTTATCTGAAATCTTATGAATTCCTACTTGCTTCAGGGTAAAACCAAGAGGCCATCATCAGCTATTTGTCATTAAGGCTTGTCATAATGCAGGATTGTACCTACTCGCAGTTTATTTAATCTTTTGTGTGTTTAGCTGGTTGGATATTGCCTGCCTATTTAAATTGGAGAATAGGTACCATCTGGCCGCCAAAAAACAATCATTTATCATCCTTGAATGATCTGTGATTGCATATTTTATGGAAAACATCTGCATCATCTTCTTTTAAATCTTTCTTGCTCATATCCTAGGTTGGATTAGTCATCTAGGTTGTTGATGATCGCCTGTGACCGAAACAGGTAAGTCGATAAGTCAAGGGAAAGCTTATACATTTGCGCCAATAATTTAGACCAACTCATGACATAAAAGAAGAAGAAATTAATAGTATCTTAAGAATTTACTGGACACTGACAGTTCTGATCACTAATTCACATGATATGTTTATGTCCTCAGCTGGAGGGGTCGTCTCAGGTGGAGGGGTCGATCACAAACGACCAAATTCCCGTATATTGATTATCATCTTGACGACAACTGCTGCTGTTATTATTCTACTGGGCTTGGCATTTTATTTCATAAGAATTAGAATCCTAAAATCAAAGAGTAAAGGGACAAAGTTGAAAGTAAATAATGCGGCAGCTGCAGGCGACTTCGACAACAATAATCCTGATATGATAGTATACAGTTTGGCAGACATTCAGAAAGCCACAGACCAGTTTATTTCTGAAAATAAGCTTGGGGAGGGTGGATTTGGCCCTGTTTACAAGGTAATCAACTAATTATTCTTTATAGGTTTCAATGGGACATTACTCTTCAACTCATGATGCTATATTTTGTTGAGGATTCGTGGAGATATGCAACCATGTGCAAGAATGCAATGTGATTAAGCATCTCTAGAGATATAGAACTTGTGAAAATGGAATCATTAAGTTTCTGTCTCCTACCATTTAAAGCACCCTGTCTCTTTTGCAGTGGAATATTAGGACGAGATATGTTTATCTCCAAGCATTCTGATCTCAGTGTTTGAGTGAGAGAAACTAGCATGACATTCTGTTTTTCCAGGGTGTTTTACCAGGTGGACAAGAAATAGCAGTGAAAAAACTTTCGAAATCCTCTAAACAAGGATCTGATGAATTCAAGAATGAGGTCATGCTTACAGCAAAACTACAGCATGTAAATCTCGTGAAAGTTTTGGGATTTTGCATTGACAGAGAAGAGAAGATGCTGATCTATGAGTACATGCCAAACAAAAGCCTGGACTATTACCTATTTGGTCAGCAATCAGCATCCTTTTATGCTTGGATTTTCAGAAATAAAAAAAAAATTGAGTGTGATTTAGTCCTTTTTTGCATCACAATTTCATGATATTCTTTTGCATGTTCTTGTCAGTAAGCTGGAAGATGCTTGTAGCCTTGATAGTTTGTTATCTGATATGACAGATCCGATTCGGCGATATCTGCTGGATTGGAAGAAAAGGGAAGAAATCATTGAAGGGATTACTCAAGGCCTTCTATACCTCCAGGAATACTCGAGGCTGACAATTATCCATCGAGACTTGAAAGCCAGCAACATTTTACTGGATGGGGATATGAAGGCTAAGATATCTGATTTTGGCATGGCTAGAATTTTCGCAAAAGATGAACATGAAGCAAACACTGACCGGCTTGTTGGGACATAGTGAGCATCATTCACAAAGCCATTTCATACATAAATTCTTTTTGAAAACTTAAACATTGTGTTGATGAAATCGTCCTGTGCAGCGGTTATGTTCCTCCGGAATACGTCAGAAGGGGCCAGTATTCCACAAAATCTGATGTTTACAGTTTTGGAATAGTACTTCTGCATATCATAAGCGGCAAGAAGAATGGCTCTTTGTATGGTTCTGGTGAAAATTTAAGCCTCGCTGAAAATGTAAGTTTCTTGATAATTAACACAACTAACGATATTTTCGATTTTGCATTTGCCATGCATGATTGTGGTTTCTGTTAATTGCAGGCTTACGAGCTGTGGAAAGATGATAGAGGCATGGAGATCATGGATCCATCGCTGGATGATACATTTTCCTCTTGTAAATTAATCAAATGCCTGCAAATTGCACTGCTATGTGTCCAAGAAAATCCTGCTGATAGGCCGTCTATGCTGGAAGTTTCTTCGATGCTCAGGAACGAAATTGCCATTGTTACCATTCCCCGAAGGCCTGCTTTTTCAGTGAAGACAGATGAAGATGACAAAAATAGACGTGATCGATTGCACTTGGAGATTTGTTCAGTTGATGATGCAACAATTACGCAAGCTGTCGGACGATGAGGAAGTACTTTCTTGCTGCCAGAAACTAAATCTGTTTACTGACTTGGAGTGTGTTTGATATTACTTTTATTTTTGTGGTTGAGGTTTCAAGAAAGTAGTTTCATGAAAAACACTTTTAGCTAAGATTTAAAATATTTTTTAAATATTGTATTAATAATCACAATTTCAAAATGTAATGAATAATTCAAGTAAATTAGACATTTCTTTTTATTATCCCATCGAACTACTTGTAATTCCATCACAACTTCTTGTAAATCGATACGTGAATGCCTCTGCGATCCCCAACTATTTGATCAAGAAACAACATCTAGTAAAATATCATCTGAAACAAAATTAAAATTGCGATGCATAAGTTATATTGGGATCTACTTCTAATATATTTATTGATATTTTAATTAAATTTTTAGATTTTTAGATTATTTTAATATTAATAAAATATAATAAGTAATATTATTTCACTCCCCCCCCCCTCTCCAGAACCCACCACACACACACACACACCTCTCTAGAACCCATCACACGCACGCACGCCCATCAAAATACTCCCCTCTCTCCAGACCTCGATCTCATTTTTTAAGGCAGGTTTGCGAGCTTATTTTTTTGGACAAGTTGGGAATTTTTGAGTTTTGTTTGTTTGTGCTTGTGGTGTGTGAAGGAGAAGAAACGAGGGTTTGATTTGAAATTAAATTCCAACGGTTATTTCTGTGTTTATGTGGTGACAATCGTGGATGAAAAGCAACTAAAACACCAACTTTTTTCAAACCACCGATCGGACCAAACTGCCAAACACTTTCTTGAACAACTAGTTCAAGAATTTTGCTAGTTCTGAAGAATTTTGCTCACTGGCTTTTATGTCTCGGGACAACTAGTTATCTGTAAATCAATCGTGCTTCATTTTTCCTTTCTTTTTTCATTTCTATAAAGAGTAATATAAAAAATATTCTTATTATTGATATTCAATATTTTATTTTTATAAAATAATTATTAATAACTTACCAAAATATTCCTTTTCTTTTTCTAAGTAAATTAGTCTAATTTTCCCTAAATAAATCATGGCAATCATATATATATATATATATATATATATTACTAATTTAATATCAATATTTCTAGCCGGTAGAATTATAAGGTAAGATAGCAACTACGTGTCCCACAAAGAAAATAGGAAACATATACATTGTATATGGATGTTTGGTATAAATAAATTGATTGTCGTGCATTTAATGTCACGACCCGAGTCCCGGATCCGTGACCGGCACATAGGCATGGTCCCCCTCCAAGGTCCCACACCTATGCGAACCCAAACTTACACACAAACTTATCATTCGACTTCAAAATTTACGCAGCGGAAATATCAAAATAGACTTCAATACATAATTCAATCGTCGGATATAACAAAGTAAACTTATAACATAATTCGATTGCCCTTACACAAGAGTTGATTACATATTTTTACTTGTGGAGCACTAACTAGACATATGAACAAAAGTATCAAGTACAACCAAAATAGCAGGTTCCAAGGTAGGACAAAATGACCTGCTAGCAAGCTACGATCCTGAAAATAATGAATAATGAGGGGGTGAGTTCAACAACTCAGTGAGTAGATAATATCCAATATACACATACGAGATAAATATAGCAAAGAGAAGTATATTAACAAATAGGCTCGAAGTTCTTACAACCAGTCTCTCAAATAGGCCATAACAAACATGTGATTGCTTCTCAAATAGGTCATAACAAGAATTCAATAGGTAAAGCTCGTCAGAAAATCAGAATGCAATGAGCATGAGGCTCCGTACTGTGGGATGATCAGTCCACACAGGTTGGTGACTTCCCCGACCAACTAGGATTTCAGATACGATGTGCACAAAGACTAACATTCCCCTGTTAGCATGGGTATTCTGACTGGCATACCGTAGGTACATATATATATCATAATCAAACAGACATATTCATATCTCAAGGCTCAACTCATGATATCGATCAAATGAGGAGTTATCATATCACAAACAGATATAGGCTCATATCAAGAACTTATATTCAACAAATGATTATGCTTTATCGTATCAGAATATAATCAAGGTATATATTATCAAAAAGCATAATCCAATTCATACTAGCAAATTCAAATATTTATACTATTTCTCATGCATATTAAATATTATCCACTCACCTGACTCAAAAACAAATAAGGTTCAGAAGCAAAGTGTTGACGAAATCTTATTGATGTCCCGCGGGTAGAAGATCAGGATTATCTGAATATATAAAAGAAGATATACTCAAAAATGACTCAAAAGAAGTAAAATACCTTAATAACATATCTAAGAGTTCAAATCATAATCCCATGTGTTTTTAAATCAAACTATCCATTTTTCGCAAAACCTAAAACAAAGGTTTCTTCCAAAATCTAATTCCAAATACCTAACTCATAAAATTGATAATAATCCATCAAATGAACTTCAACTATTCATCAAACCAATCTGAAATGTTATTATTTCATATAGGGACCATTCTGAAAATTTCTCATATTTTTAGGACCAAATCGTAATTTTACCAAATTGAAGGACTAAATTGAACTTCTCTTAAATTCACAACTATACTGAAATTTTGTCCATAATTCATCCTCAATTCTGTCCAGAATCTCGAATTTCACCCCAGGGACCAAACTGTAATTTTTCCAAAGTTCGGGGACCAAACTGTAATTTTTCACAAAAGGACCAAAATGACATTTTGTCATCTTCAACCTCATCCCAGAATTTCCAGCAAGGGTTTTCAATTTTCTCAACATTATTTCATCATTTTTCTCAATATTTTCTTAAACCAAACATCTCAAAACTTCAAAATCATCTACAATCAACTAATTAAATCATTACCCAACACATTCAACCCTTAACATCTCTCTTAATTCATCAATCAAACCCAAATAAATTTCTCAAACCCTAACAATCAATACAAACCAAATCATAGCTAATAATCATATTTATACATAAATAAACACACATATTACCTTAACAACTTATTTCTCCTTCTTCTTTTCTCTTCCTCTTCTCTTTCCTTCTTTTCTCTTCTTCTTCTTCTTTCTTCTTCTCTTCCGATTCTCTCTAATTGCAGATCTATCTTCTTCTTTCTTTTTTTTTTCCTTTTCTTTTCTATTTATATTTACTAGCTTGTACTATTACTACTTTACCCTTTACCTAATTTTTCCTAATTCTAGCCACCAAGGGTATACATGTATTTTCCTTTTTAAAATTTTTCAGAATACTACATTTAATATAGTGAAACTTTATGTAATTATTTATAGAAATGTATTGGAAATCATTGTCCCTGTCAATTTATCATATAATATTTTTGAGAAATTTAAAAAATAAATTCTACCCTCTATACTCACCTTATCTGTGCTGCTGCTGACCTTAATTCATCTTCCTATCACCTGTCTATCCCCTCCTCATATGATCGAGTCTTTTCCGCCTTCACAAACACCGTAAAACGGAAGAATCCATCGATCACTACCTTACTATCCATTGGAGGCTGGGACACAAACTATTCAACACTCTCTGCAATGGCAGGCGATTCTACTTACAGGAAATCTTTCATTGATGACTCAATAAAAACAGCGAGGCTTTATGGCTTTCAAGGGCTAGACTTCAGCTGGCTTTCGGCCAACACAAGCGATAACATGGCCAACATGGGTACCCTCTTCGAAGAGTGGCGTGCTGCTATTGCTATGGAGACGAGAAACTCTAGCCTGTCAGAACTCATCCTGACAGCAGCCATTCAGCTGTCGCCACCACTGGATTCTGTGAGTTTCCCTATAGACTCTATGCGGAGGAATTTGAATTGGACTCATGTACTGGCCTATGACTACTACATGCCTGAAGACAATAACTTTACGGCTGCTTCCGCAGCTTTGTATGCTCCTGTTGATAGTGACGTTAGCACTGATTCTGGAATAGCGGCATGGATTAATGAAGGATTACCGGCAAGTAAGTTGGTTTTAGGGTTGCCTTTCTTTGGTTATGCGTGGAAACTTGCAAGCCCGAATGAAAATTCCATCGGCGCACCAGCAACGGGACCAGCCGTTATAGAAGAGGGAGACATGAGCTATAAAGAAATCAATAGTTATTCCAAAACACTAGGAGCAATTGGTCCTATCTACAATTCCTCTTATGTAGTAAATTACGTCATTGTGGGGTCAGATTGGATTAGTTTTGATGGTGTCGATGTTGTTAGAATTAAGGTTTCGTATGCTAAGGAGAAGGGCCTTCTCGGATATGTTGTGTGGGAAGTCTCTTATGATGACAACTGGGTACTCTCTCAAGCAGGTATGAGAATGTTCTTAAACCATGAAATGATTTTTTGACCATTGTAATAACAATGATGTCAAGAGGTTGACCTTGATTGATTAATTTGATTGTTGTGCAATATATAGAGAATCTGTTTATCTAAAATCTTTTGAATTCCTACTTGCTTCAGGGTAAAATCAAGAGGCCATCATCGGCTATTGGTCATTAAGGCATGTCATAATGCAGGATTGTGTACTTATTTAAATTAGAGAATAGGTACCATCTGGCCGCCAAAAAAGAATCATTTATCATCCTTGAATGATCTGTGATTGCATTTTTTTATGGAAAACATCTGCATCATCTTCTTTTAAATCTTTCTTGCTCATATCCTAGGTTGAATAAGTCATCTAGGTTATTGATGATAGCATGTGCCCGAAACAGGGAAGTCGATAAGTCAAGGGAAAGCTTATACATTTGCGCCAATAATTTAGACCAATTCATGACATAAGAGAAGAAGAAATTAAGAGTATCGTAAGAATTTACTGGACACCGACAGTTCTGATCACTAATTCACGTAATATGTTTATGTCCTCAGCTGGACAGGTCGACTCTGCTGGAGGGGTCGACTCAGGTGGAGGGGTCAACTCTACTGGAGGGGTCGACTCAGGTGGAGGGGTCGACTCAGGTGGAGGGGTCGACTCAGGTGGAGGGGTAGACACAGGTGGAGGGGTCGATCACAAACAAAAACGACTACCAAAATCCCGTATATTGATTATCATCTTGACGACAACAGCTGCTGTTATTATTCTACTGGGCTTGGCTTTTTATTTCATAAGAATTAGAATCCTCAAATCAAAGAGTAAAGAAACTAAGTTGAAAGTAAATAATGCGGCAGCTGCAGGCGACTTCGACAACAATAATCCTGATATGATAGTATATAGTTTGGCAGACATTGGGAAAGCTACAGACCATTTTATATTTGAAAATAAGCTCGGGGAGGGTGGATTTGGCCCTGTTTACAAGGTAATTAACTAATTATTCTTTATAGGTTTCCATGGGACATTACTCTTCAACTCATGATGCTATATTTTGTTGAGGATTCGTGGAGATATGCAACCATGTGCAAGAATGCACTATGGTTAAGCATCTCTAGAGATATATAGAACTTGTGAAAATGGAATCATTAAGTTTCTTTTGCACTATGTTTATCTCCGAGCATTCAGATCTCAGTCTTTGAGTGAAAGAAACTAGCATGACATTATGTTTTTCCAGGGTGTTCTACCAGGCGGACAAGAAATAGCAGTGAAAAAACTTTCGAAATCCTCTACTCAAGGATTTGATGAATTCAAGAATGAGGTCATGCTTACAGCAAAATTACAACATGTAAATCTGGTGAAAGTTTTGGGATTTTGCATTGACAGAGAAGAGAAGATGCTGATTTATGAGTACATGCCAAACAAAAGCCTGGACTATTACTTATTTGGTCAGCACTCAGCATCCTTTTATGCTTGGATTTCCTGAAATAAAAAAAGATTTGAGTGTGATTTAGTCCTTTATTGCATCACAATTTCATGATATTCCTTTGCATGTTCTTGTTAGCAAGGTGGAAGATGCTTATAGCCATGATAGTTTGTTATCTGATATGACAGATCCGATCCGGCGATATCAGTTGGATTGGAAGAAAAGGGAAGAAATCATTGAGGGGATTACTCAAGGCCTTCTATACCTCCAGGAATACTCGAGACTGACAATTATCCATCGAGACTTGAAAGCCAGTAACATTTTACTGGATGGGGATATGAAGGCTAAGATATCTGATTTTGGTATGGCTAGAATTTTCGGAAAAGATGAACATGAAGCAAACACTGACCGGCTTGTTGGGACATAGTGAGCATCATTCACAAAGCCATATCATACATAAATTCTTTTTGAAACTTAAACATTGTGTTGATATCGTCTTGTGCAGCGGTTATGTTCCTCCGGAATACGTCAGAAGGGGCCAGTATTCCACAAAATCTGATGTTTACAGTTTTGGAATAATTCTACTGCATATCATAAGCGGCAAGAAGAATGGCTCTTTGTATGGTTCTGATGAAAATTTAAGCCTCCTAGAACATGTAAGTTTCTTGATAATTAACATAACTAACGATATTTTAGATTTTGCATTTTCCATGGATGATTGTGGTTTCTGTTAATTGAGGCTTACGAGCTGTGGAAAGATGATAGAGGCATGGAGATCATGGATCCATCGCTGGATGATACATTTTCCTCCTGCAAATTAATCAAATGCCTGCAAATTGCACTGCTATGTGTCCAAGAAAAACCTGCTGATAGGCCATCCATGCTGGAAGTTTCTTCGATGCTCAGAAACGAAACTGCCATTGTTACCATTCCCCGAAGGCCTGCTTTTTCAGTGAAGAGAGAAGAGGATGAAAGAAATAGAGGAGATCAATTGCACTCGGAGATTTGTTCAGTTGATGGCGCAACAATTTCGCAGGTCATCGGACGATGAGGAAGTACTTTCTTGCTGGTGCCTGAAGCTAAATCTGTTTACAGGCTTCAACAGCTAGCTTGTTGTGTTTTTTTCCAGATCATTATCAGAAATTTACAGCAAAAGTTTGACGGCATGATCATTGTTAATGGAATCAAACAACTCCAGAGGCCCGCAACTATAGACGTGTCACGCGAACGCGCTTGCTGTTTTCAGGGTCACGCCTCCTTTGGGTGGCTTATGTGGCCTACTCTGGTAGTGGTCGAGTGCATTTTTTTCAATTTTATCCTTCTATGGAAATCGATTATACATTTTATGTTTAGATTGATCCTTAGACTTTAAATTTCATATTTGGTTTTAATTTCTTTAATTTGGGTATCAAATTTTAAATTTGTTTCAATTTTGTTCATAAAATGAAATTTACTATACATTTGATTTTCATTTCAGCCTTTATATTTTATTCTTTGATTTTATTTTAATACCTTTATTTTTTAT
Organism: Salix exigua; assembly: GCA_032356905.1. Lineage (NCBI taxonomy): Eukaryota > Viridiplantae > Streptophyta > Magnoliopsida > Malpighiales > Salicaceae > Salix > Salix exigua. Next base: position 11,016,251 of record CM063605.1, read on the forward strand.
ATATTACTATATATATAAAAGGTGTGGGAAAAACATTGTAGCAATTTACAGTGTTTTTCCCATGATATATATGTGTGTGTGTGTGTGTGTGTCTATATATATATATATATATTGGTGTTTTTGTTTTTTTGGAAAAAATAATCCATATTTTATGTATTTGTGTTTTTAGATTTTAGTTTTATTTTTTTCATTTTATTTTTTGTACTAATCATTCTAAAATTTTAATTTATTTCGATTATATTGTATTTTATTTTTAACTTTTTTATTATTATTTTCTGGTCCCAAAAAAACACTGTAGCAATTTACAGTGTTTTCATATATATATATATATATATATATATATATATTATCAAAACAGTTTTAACAGTAGCAACATTCAGTCATTGTTAGGCGAGAAAAAACCTCTATGTTTAATAGATTTTATCAATTATAATTTTACTAATTAAATATTAAAATAACCAATTGTTAAGGAACCATCTCACCTAAAAGCTTAAGCTTGTAAGTGTGGTCCCATAATATGATTTATATTATTCTCTAGCACACCCTCCTAAGTAATTGCCTTTTGAGCTTGAAACTTGCACAAGCTCACATCACCTTGTGTTTGGTTTTTTATCAAATAGAATGTGGTTGTGAGATTCGAACTCGTGACCGCTGGGTTAACAAGGCTCTGATACTATTTTAAGAAATCATCTCACCTAAAAGCTTAAGCTTGTAAGTAAGATATCATAATATAATTTATATTATTCTCTAACACCAATTACAACACGCATAAAATAAATCAATTTTTTACATAAAAAAAACTCAGTGGGCTCGTTCATGGTCAAGGGTTAAGATGAGGAGAAAAGGGCTGGGAAATTAGAAGCCCAGTGGGCTCATGGTTATGAAACTCTTTTTTTCTTGGCACCATTAATTTTTTTGCTTTCTTTTGGACAAGGTGGAAGCTGCAAACAGCTACAAGAGGGGAAAGGATATATATGTTTCAGTAAAATAGCAAGCCAAGACCCACCTGTACAAGTTACTGGAAATTTCCTATCCCTTTCTTTCTTCCTCTTGCCTTGGCGTGTTCTACAGGCTGTCAGATAAAGGTTTCATTCCAAACTGGCAAAATCATTCGACTTTCTGTCGGTAAAACTTGCATGAATTTTGTAATTTCAATATGAATAACCTTTCTTTGACAAAATTAAATTGTTTTTGACAGCATGATCAAGCTGGTAGCCAATTGGGAATTGATTTTATATTCTTGGAGTCAAATCATTGCCGTTTCTTACACTTAAAGCAGATATTTTTCTCCCAGAGTATCCCCTTTTTCTTCCTGGTTGAATTGATTGAATGTATTTCCTTCCAAGTCATTGTTACAGTAGTGTATAGTGGGACTTGAATTCCAAGACCCCACCTGCAGGAAACCTCGTTTTTCCTGTGTTTGATGTATAGTCAGCAGCCATGCACAGAAAGGAAAGACTATTTTTAGTTTTGTTGTGATTGTCAAATTTCAAGACCTAACCTCGTCAGAACTTTAGTTCCTACTGTTGTTTCTCTTTGTTATCCAACTTGTATCGAAGTCAATATCGTTCTTTGGATGCCAATGGGATTCCTCACTTGATCTCTTAGCAAATTAAATAAGAGAACAAGAATCGTGAAGTTCAAGAATCTCAGGCAAAAATTTCTGCATATTTGCTGTCGTCGTTGTGCAGGTTCTGATAAATCAAGTTTTTGCCAATAGGCTTAATTTTCATTTCATATAGCAGCTATTTATATATAAAAATAGCGATCTTCAAATTAATTAAAATATAAAATGTGCTGTCATTTTACTGTTAAGTTTCACGTTGTTCACCTAGACATAGTTCACGGTGGGTTTGCTACAGTGAAATTACCATTTTACCCCGTGACCGAAAATTTTTAACCCCCACGACCGGGGGTATTTTTGAAATTTTCAAGGGACATGGATGATATTTCTGAATTTATTGTACAATAAAACCACTAAATTAGCTCATGAAAACTACAAAAAAGTAGCCTCGAGTTTGGGGGTGTTTCCAGTTTTTCCAAAATCTATTCACAGTATAACTACTGAAATAACCCCCGAAAAAGACAAAATAGAATCTTGTGGCGGGGGTAGCGTGGTATTTTCTGTTGAAATTCGCGGATTAAAGCAACTATGCACCTAAAAGCGGAATTGGTGCAAATACAATAATTATAGCAATTCTAAAATCAATTACTTGAAAGTAAAGAGATAAGGGAAAGAGATTGCTAACTCGGGTTTTTAACGTGGTTCGGCAAGCCTACGTCCACGACTCAAGTACCAACTCGTACTTGAGTATTGTACTCTCTTACTAAACCAAGTAACAAGATTACAATTTCCGCTTGATGAATCCACACCAAGACTTTACACCACTTGAAGATATGCCCTCTTCAAGATTTTCCCTTTCCACTTGAAGATGTCCACTCTTCAAGATTTTTCCTTGGTGATGTTCCCTCACCAATACCAAGAGTTTTATACTCAACTCTCAAGAGTTTCACAATGGTTGTTTTAGTAAAACAACAATACACTCTTAATAGTGTGGATATTACAAATGAAGATCTAAAATCTCTTTCTCTCACTTAATAGCACTTAGGATATTTGAAGGTGTTTAAGTGTAGTGAGAATGAGAAATACTCTTTGTGTTAAGATATGAAGATTTAAACACAAATATGAGTATTAATGAGGATTGATGATATGAAGGTGTTTATGCACTTCTAATTGCCTCAATATAAGATATGAAAGTTATGTGTAATTTGTTTTGCAATTAAGAGGCCTATTTATAAGTTTCTAAAAGAAACTAGCCGTTTCTAGCCGTTTTAGTGCAACTGCCATATCAAGCGGTCGACCGGTTCATAACGGACAAAACCAAGCGGTCGACCGGTTCACAACGGATAAAAATAATTTGTCTTCCAAGCGGTCGACCGGTTCACAACGGATACCTCAAGCGGTCGACCGGTTCATTCAGAAATCTATTTTGACAAATTATCTTTTTTGAATTTCTTGAACCGATTGAATATGACTTAAACCTTTTAATCATCAAATCCTTTTAATGCATGCACTGTGAAGTGTGTGAGTTCATTTTAATTTGTGCTATCAAGATAGAAATTGAGATTTACACAAAGCACTAAAATGAACACTTATTCTAAGTCTTCACTTGCTTGCATCTTGGACTTCTTGGAGTGATTTCTTCTTGAACTCCATTATGCTTGTTGATGTATTCTTTGAATAAAACCTGTTTATAGCTTAATCTCATCCAAGCATATTATTAGCCCATTTTCTTTTTATTGTTATCATCAAAATATATAAAGCATACAAAGTATGACATTATATGTCAACAATCTCCCCCTTTTTGATGATGACAATAAATAAAAAACTTAGATAAAAAATGAGTCTCCCCCTATATTTTGTAATCCAATATATAAGAGACATTGAGCATTTTTAGCAATTTAATCTAAGTAAAAATATCATATGCAATCTCAAGAAAAATCCATTTTCTCCCCCTAAATATATGCATATATATTTTTCATATTCTCCTATTTTTCTCCCCCATTATTGATGCATTTGATATTTTCATCATATCTCTCCCCCTTTGGCATCAACAAAAAGAAAATTAACATTTTAGATAAATAAAGACATAATATCTAATAATAATAAATATCCAAAATGAAATTATTTCTACCAAAGAATTCAAGGGGTGGTTCCTTTTGGAACCCAAATCATTTTAACATTCTTATTTTTCTTCATAGGACATGCATAAACCAAATGTCCTAATTTTCTACAATAATTACATGTTTGATTTGGATCATAAGAATGTTTAGCTTTAACAAAATAATTCTTTAAGTATTTTTGATTTATCTTAGGTTTATAACCTAATCCTCCTTTGTTAAACACACTTCTTTGGCTTGAAAGCATTTTCTCAAAAATTTCTGAGCCTTGTGTGAATTTTGAGATAATTACATTTAACTCATCAACTTTTTCTTTTAAAGATTTATTATCTTCTTCAAGTTGATTAGTTTTACTACTCTTGTCATTTAAATCATATACTTTCTTTTCTAATAATTCTTTTTCCTCAATTAAGCATATATGATTTCTTTTGAGAGTACTATATTTAGAACCTAATTTCTTATATTCTACATACAAATTTTCAAGTTGTCCATGTAGTTCAATATAAGAAGGGTCGGATTCATCATCCGAAGATTGTACCTCATTTTCGCTTTCAATTGCCATGAAGCACATGTTAGCCACATGTTCTTCTTCATCACTAGAGCTTGAGTTCGAATCATCGCTCCATGTCGCTTTCAAAGCTCTCTTTCGAAAGTGATTTCTCTTCTTCATTTGAAGATGGGGACAGTCGGGTTTGATATGCTCCAACTTGTTGCATTTATAGCACCTTGGAGTTTCTTTACTTGAATCTCCCTCCTTTTTGTATTTCGAGAACTTTCTCTTGTCATTTTTCCTTTTAAGAAAGTTTCGAAACTGTCTTGTGATTGATGCTATATCTTCTTCAAGATCGTCATTACTGTCTTCATCATCATCATTTTCCTCGCTTTCGATTCGATGAGCAGTTTTAAATGCCAAATTTTTCTTTGGCCTTTCTTCTTGATCTTGATTATCCATAGATATCTCGTGCGTCATTAGGGAACCGATGAGCTCCTCTAATGGAAGTTTTGTGAGATCTTTAGCTTCTCGTATAGCTGTCACTTTAGCTTCCCAAGCTTTTGGTAGAGATCTGAGAATCTTACTTACGATATCTGCATTTGAGTAAGTTCTACCAAGAGCATGTAAACTATTTGTTATGCTAGTCATACGAGTAAACATGCTTGTTATGGATTCATGTTGCAACATTTTAAATAATTCATATTGATGAACTAACATATCAATTTTTGATTCTTTTACTTGGTTAGTTCCTTCATGAGTTACTTCCAAAGCATGCCATATATCCCTAGCATTTTTACATGAAGATATTCTATTAAATTCACTTCTATTTAATGCACAGTATAAAATGTTCATTGCTCTAGCATCCATAGAAAGTAATCTTTTATCTAGGTCACTATATTCTATCATGCTTTTTGGAATCTCAATACCATTTACAATTTTAAGTGGTCTATGAGGTCCATTTTCAATAGAAAGCCATAAATTAAAATCTATAGATTGAAGATATATTGACATTCTAGCTTTCCAATAGGCATAATCATCACCATCAAAAAATGGTGGTCTAGAAGTTGAAGCACCTTCATTTAGGAGATTATTGCATATAGTTGCCATTCTACTCAAAGTCTAAGCAAACTTAATAAATGAGAACTAAGCTCTGATACCAATTGTTGAAATTCGCGGATTAAAGCAACTATGCACCTAAAAGCGGAATTGGTGCAAATACAATAATTATAGCAATTCTAAAATCAATTACTTGAAAGTAAAGAGATAAGGGAAAGAGATTGCTAACTCGGGTTTTTAACGTGGTTCGGCAAGCCTACGTCCACGACTCAAGTACCAACTCGTACTTGAGTATTGTACTCTCTTACTAAACCAAGTAACAAGATTACAATTTCCGCTTGATGAATCCACACCAAGACTTTACACCACTTGAAGATATGCCCTCTTCAAGATTTTCCCTTTCCACTTGAAGATGTCCACTCTTCAAGATTTTTCCTGGTGATGTTCCTCACCAATACCAAGAGTTTTATACTCAACTCTCAAGAGTTTCACAATGGTTGTTTTAGTAAAACAACAATACACTCTTAATAGTGTGGATATTACAAATGAAGATCTAAAATCTCTTTCTCTCACTTAATAGCACTTAGGATATTTGAAGGTGTTTAAGTGTAGTGAGAATGAGAAATACTCTTTGTGTTAAGATATGAAGATTTAAACACAAATATGAGTATTAATGAGGATTGATGATATGAAGGTGTTTATGCACTTCTAATTGCCTCAATATAAGATATGAAAGTTATGTGTAATTTGTTTTGCAATTAAGAGGCCTATTTATAAGTTTCTAAAAGAAACTAGCCGTTTCTAGCCGTTTTAGTGCAACTGCCATATCAAGCGGTCGACCAGTTCATAACGGACAAAACCAAGCGGTCGACCGGTTCACAACGGATAAAAATAATTTGTCTTCCAAGCGGTCGACCGGTTCACAACGGATACCTCAAGCGGTCGACCGGTTCATTCAGAAATCTATTTTGACAAATTATCTTTTTTGAATTTCTTGAACCGATTGAATATGACTTAAACCTTTTAATCATCAAATCCTTTTAATGCATGCACTGTGAAGTGTGTGAGTTCATTTTAATTTGTGCTATCAAGATAGAAATTGAGATTTACACAAAGCACTAAAATGAACACTTATTCTAAGTCTTCACTTGCTTGCATCTTGGACTTCTTGGAGTGATTTCTTCTTGAACTCCATTATGCTTGTTGATGTATTCTTTGAATAAAACCTGTTTATAGCTTAATCTCATCCAAGCATATTATTAGCCCATTTTCTTTTTATTGTTATCATCAAAATATATAAAGCATACAAAGTATGACATTATATGTCAACATTTTCCGCACTGGTTTTTCTTGATTATTACTGGTCGCGTTGTGTGGATGCGCCCACGGTGTTTCACGCGCACGCGCCTTTATGGTGGCGCTTTCAGGGACTTTAGATGGTCGAAACTGCACTTCCATCATTTCAGGTCGCGTGTCGCCCTATTCTCTGTGTATCGGTGCGGTGCGTGGTGGTATCCGGTGTTTGGGCAATCATCATCGAATGGTTTTGGGTTTTTTTCTCTATTTTCTCTCTCCTGCCTCCATAACTTATGTCTAAGTACTTCATGTGTGTATGTTGTTTATTTTAGTCCTTGAGGTTTTGATTTCGCTTGTATTCCTAATTTTTTTTAATTGAAAGTTTGATTGTTTTCAATTGTGCTCTTCAATTAAAACTGATTATATATGTTGGTTTTCATTTTAGTTCTTATTCTTTTGATTTTTGATTTCTTTTTTCGTTCCTTTAATTTTTTTGGTACGCCAGTTTTAATATTGTCCTCCAATTGAAATTGGTCATATATGCTACTTTTCATTTCAGTCCTCATTCTTTTAATTTTTGAACAAAATTAAACAAAATTACATTTAAAAATGTCATTATTTGTTTTGGTCCCAAAGTTTTATTTGTTTCAATTTTATCCTTAAATTGGTATTATATTATATTGTTTTAATTTGTTTTAATTATGTTCTCCAATTGAAATTGGTCATATATATTACTTTTCATTTCGGTCCTTATTCTATTAATTTTGTAACAAAATTACACGACATATTAAACAAAAATACATTTATTTGTTTCGGTCCCATGGTTTTTATTTGTTTCAATTTTATCTTTCGATTGAAATTAATTATATATTTTATTTTTCATTTCGATCCTCATTTTTTGATTTTTTTTATATTAACTCCTTTGGTTTTTTGTCATTCTTGGATAATGTGTATTTTTTTTTATCTGTATTTATGCATCTATGCTTTTAGTTTTTGTTTTTAATTTTTGTCCTTTTTTATTGGGGTTATATTTTTAATTGATTCAATCCTGAAATTTTAATTTATGTTGGTCATTATTTTAAAATTAATATTACTCCTTTTTTTTCTCTTTGTTCGTTTTTTCTCTTTGTGTTTTCTGTTATTTTTATTTGTTCTTTGTATCAAATGATTTTTATGATTTTATTATTTGCGCAATAATAAAGATGATTTTAGTAATTGTTTTTTTGTAAGAATGTTTTGTTTTCTTTCTTTCTTTTTTAGTTTTTCGGAACAATTTAATGATATTAATTGTTAGGGTAATAATGTTGATAATAATTTTAACTATTATAGCAATGATAATAAGAGTAACGTTGAGATGAATTTTCAATTTATATTATTTGATTATTGCAAGTATTTTTATAATTTATATTTTATTTTTGTGTTTGATTTAGAAAGGTCAATGATCGATTTATATTTGATTATTGCAGTTACGAGTAGGTGATTAATTTTATTTTCTTGCGAAATACAAAAGATTTCAGAAAAAATACTATATTTAATTCCTAATTAATTCATTTTGGTCTCGATGAAAACATTTTCTAATTTTAACCCTTGATAGGCTTGCTTTGCTCAGCTGTGATTTATTGCACAACAACACTCTCCTTTCGGGAATATTAGTTGTCTTTTAAAATATTTGTTTTTAAAAAAATATTGAAATTATTTTTTACATTAATATGTTAAAATAACCTGAATATATGTATATATATATATATATATAAAATAATTGGAAGCAATAAATAAATAAATAAATTTAAAATAAAACAATATATATTAATAATATTTTTTTTTTGAAGTAGAGTCAATCTTCAATTGGACCACAATATATATATTGGAAATCTTTAGATGATACATTACCCGGTGGCCTGTTCTATCGTTTTTCTTCTTCTTCTAGAGAGAGATGGAGACTTTGACTAGTAAACGGATGAACAACACTTAACGACTTTAATTATGAGGAAATCATTTGCATTTATAAGGATGGTTGAGAGTAATTTTTAGTTGCATTTATAAGTGATTAATATTATTTTTAAAAGTATTTTTGGAGTGATTAATATTATTTTTAAAAGTATTTTTTTATATTAACACATGAAAATGATCTAAAAACTCTAAATTTATTTAATTTAAAATATAAAAATATAAAAAATTATTTTAAAAATAATAATTTTGAAACGTAATGTCAAACAGATCTTAATAATATTTTAGATTTTTTTTAAAACATAATATTTTATTTGCTGATATTAAAAATATTTTTTTAAAATAATTTGGGAACAAATTTTACTTTAATTAACAGGGAAGCATCACTGTATTTAATGTGATAGAATTCGGGTTAAATGTATTTCTACGTTAGATCATCTACCGGGAATCAAGGGCACAAATAGAGGGCACTCCATCAACAGGAAGAGAGCTGGATGGCTGTAGTCATCTGAGAATCATTGAAAAACATGAGACCATTCTCACGTGATCAAGATTAAAATTAAACGATGAAAGAACTAAATTATCATATCCAAAGTTGTCACAACTTTATGATCGTTTCCAACAAAGGGGAGATATATCGAGATCAAAGTTCACGCAACATGAAAAGACTGAAACTTATCCCTTTTTCTGCAATGTTGCGACCCCCAACCACCAAGCAGTTCTTTGACGTTGGGTGCATTCACTTTAATGGTGATTCTGAACTTTTTTTTTTAATAACCAGGTGTTCGGGTCAGCTTGCGCGTACCACAACTAATCTCCAAGTTCATTGAATATACTGCAAGCCCAATAAGCAGGTAAGACACCGCGAGGGTGACAGACGTGTCTGACAAGACTTGAACCTGGGGTGGAAAGACAACAAGCCCCCTCGCTGACCATCAGGCCAAGACCTTGTTGGCGGTGTTTCTGACTTTTCTTTTCTCCTTACATTGCTTTGAAATTCTATTACTACAAATGTCATAGGGGATGTCTGTACAGGTAAGGGCTGGCCCTTTAAGTGGGAAGAGGATCATCGAGGGCTTCTGTAACTGCAAATTTCAATGAAATTGAGCTCAGATCATCAGCCAGCAGTAGGCAATACATGTATATGATTTTACGAGTTATCTCATAATTTTAATAATTTTGATCGGTTACCTTACACTAGGGCTCAAGTTTCATTATATATATCTGTTATCCTGTGGTGTTTTATTTATTCACCGACTTGTAGGATATTCGATGAATCTGAAAATCGTTTGTGATAAAGGACAGCATGTTGTCATTAAAGAGCTGACATTGTTTGATTGACGAAATCAAGAAAATTCAAATTGTTTGAAGGACAAAATTGATGAAAAAATTTGTTAGGGGGCAATATTGATACCAACCCAGTAGCTGAGGGGTGGGATATTAGATTGGATTCTACCACATCTACAGATGTCGAGGTCGTCGATATTATTGGGCTTGAAACTATTTTGGAAACGAGTGAGGTGTGAGTTTCATCCGAGTTAACAACATGTTTTTAAAATAAAATTAAAACGACTCTAGTTTTACTGGAGTTTCTTGAAACTATTTTTTACTTACAAATATATTAAAATAATATTACATGTCACTGAGCTCTTGCTGAACATTTGCAGCTTCTGTCTTTCTAAATCTGCCTTCCAGGTATTTTTACCAAGCAAGCTCCAATGGTATCGAGAATTGCTATCACCATCCTCTTTCATGTATTTCTCTCTTTAAAATTGCATCCTGCACAAGCATGGATCAAAGCTGGCTATTCGTTTTATGGCATGGATTTCCCAGTTTCTGACATAGATTCTACCCTCTATACTCACCTTATCTGTGCTTTTGCGAACCTTAATTCATCTTCGTATCGGCTGTCTATCCCCTCATATGACCAATTCTTTTCCGCCTTCACAAACACCGTAAAACGAAAGAATCCATCGATCACTACCTTACTATCCATTGGAGGCGGAAGCGCAAGCTATTCAACTCTCTCTGCAATGGCAGACAATTCTACTTACAGGAAATCTTTCATTGATGACTCAATAAAAACAGCGAGGATTTATGGCTTTCAAGGGCTAGACTTCAGCTGGCTTTCGGCCAACACAAGCGATAACATGGACAACATGGGTACCCTGTTCGAAGAGTGGCGTGCTGCTATTGCATTGGAGACAAGAAACTCTAGCCTGTCAGAACTCATTCTGACAGCAGCCGTTCAGTACTCGCCAAGACTGAATTCCGGGAGTTTCCCTATCGACTCTATACAGAGGAATTTGAATTGGACTCATGTACTGGCCTATGACTACTACGATCCGGAACGGGATAACTTTACTGCTGCTTACGCAGCTTTGTATAATCCGGAAAGGGATGTTAACACTGATTCTGGAATAGCGGCATGGATTAATGCAGGATTACCGGCTAGTAAGTTGGTTTTAGGGCTGCCTTTCTTTGGTTATGCGTGGAAACTTGCAAACCCGAACGAAAATTCCATCGGCGCACCAGCAAGGGGACCAGCCGCTACAATGAGCTATAAAGGAATTAATAATTATTCCAAAACACAAGGAGCAATTGGTCCTATCTACAATTCCACTTACGTAGTAAATTACGTCATCGTGGGGTCAGATTGGATTAGTTTTGATGGTGTCGATGTTGTTAGAAAAAAGGTTTCTTATGCTAAGGAGAAGGGCCTCCTCGGATATGTTGTGTGGGAAATCGCTCAAGATGACAACTGGGAACTCTCTCAAGCAGGTATGAGAATGTTCTTAAACCGCAAAATGATTTTTTGACCAATGTGATAACAATGATGTCAAGAGGTTGGCCTTGAATGATTAATTTGATTGTTGTGCAATATATAGAGAATCCTGCCAGATATTCTTTTTATCCGAAATCTTATGAATTCCTACTTGTTTCATGGTAAAACCAAGAGGCCATCATCAACTATTTGTCATTAAGGCTTGTCATAATGCAGGATTGTGTACCTACTCGCAGTTTTTTTAATCTTTTGTGTGTTTAGCTGGTTGGATATTGCCTGCCTATTTAAATTGGAGAATAGGGGCATCATCTGGCCGCCAAAAAACAATCATTTATCATTCTTGAATGATCTGCGATTGTATTTTTTATGGAAAACATCTGCATCATCTTCTTTTAAATCTTTCTTGCTCATATCCTAGGTTGTTATGATCGCATGTGCCCGAAACAGGTAATTCGATAAGTCAAGGGAAAGCTTATACATTTGCGCCAATAATTTAGACCAACTCATGACATAAAAGAAGAAGAAATTAACAGTTTCTTAAGAATTTACTGGACACCGACAGTTCTGATCACTAATTCACATAATATGTTTATGTCCTCAGCTGGAGGGGTTGATCACAAACGACCAAAATCCCGTATATTGATTATCATCTTGACGACAACTGCTGCTGTTATTATTCTACTGGGCCTGGCATTTTATTTCAGAAGAATTAGAATCCTCAAATCAAATAGTAAAGAAACAAAGTTGAAAGTAAATAATGCGGCAGCTGCAGGCGACTTCAACAGCAATAATCCTGATATGATAATATATAGTTTGGCAGAAATTATGAAAGCTACAGACCAGTTTATTTTTGAAAATAAGCTTGGGGAGGGTGGATTTGGACCTGTTTACAAGGTAATCAACTAATTATTCTTTATAGGTTTCAATGGGACATTATTCTTCAACTCATGATGCTATATTTTGTTGAGGATTCATGGAGATATGCAACCATGTGCAAGAATGCACTATGGTTAAGCATCTCTAGAGACATATAGAACTTGTGAAAATGGAATCATTAAGTTTCTTTTGCACTATGTTTATCTCCGAGCATTCAGATCTCAGTCTTTGAGTGAAAGAAACTAGCATGACATTCTGTTTTTCCAGGGTGTTCTACCAGATGGACAAGAAATAGCAGTGAAAAAACTTTCGAAATCCTCTACTCAAGGATTTGATGAATTCAAGAATGAGGTCATGCTTACAGCAAAATTACAACATGTAAATCTCGTGAAAGTTTTGGGATTTTGCATTGACAGAGAAGAGAAGATGCTGATCTATGAGTACATGCCAAACAAAAGCCTGGACTATTACCTATTTGGTCAGCAATCAGCATCCTTTTATGCTTGGATTTTCAGAAATAAAAAAAGATTTGAGTGTGATTTAGTCCTTTTTTGCATCACAATTTCACGATATTCTTTTGCATGTTCCTGTCAGTAAGCTGGAAGTTGCTTGTAGCCTTGATAGTTTGTTATCTGATATGACAGATCCGATGCGGCGATATCTGCTGGATTGGAAGAAAAGGGAAGAAATCATTGAGGGGATTACTCAAGGCCTTCTATACCTCCAGGAATACTCGAGACTGACAATTATCCATCGAGACTTGAAAGCCAGCAACATTTTACTGGATGGGGATATGAAGGCTAAGATATCTGATTTTGGTATGGCTAGAATTTTCGCAAAAGATGAACACGAAGCAAACACTGACCGCCTTGTTGGGACATAGTGAGCATCATTCACAAAGCCATTTCATACATAAATTCTTTTTGAAAACTTAAACATTGTGTTGATGAAATCGTCCTGTGCAGCGGTTATGTTCCTCCGGAATACGTCAGAAGGGGCCAGTATTCCGTAAAATCTGATGTTTACAGTTTTGGAGTTGTTCTACTGCATATCATAAGCGGCAAGAAGAATGGCTCTGTGTATGGTTCTGATGAAAATTTAAGCCTCGCAGAACATGTAAGTTTCTTGATAATTAACACAACTAACGATATTTTAGATTTTGCATTTGCCATGCGTGATTGTAGATATCCTGTTAATTGCAGGCTTACGAGCTGTGGAAAGATGATAGGGGCATGGAGATCATGGATCCATCGCTGGATGATACATTTTCCTCCTGTAAATTAATCAAATGCCTGCAAATTGCACTGCTATGTGTCCAAGAAAATCCTGCCGATAGGCCGTCTATGCTGGAAGTTTCTTCAATGCTCAAAAGCGAAACTGCCATGGTTACCATTCCCCGAAGGCCTGCTTTTTCAGTGAAGACGGATGAAGATGACAACAATAGACGTGATCGATTGCACTCGGAGATTTGTTCAGTAGATGATGCAACAATTACGCAAGTTGTCGGACGATGAGGAAGTACTTTCTTGCTGATGCCTGAAACTAAATCTGTTTACAGACTTGAACAACTAGCTAGTTCTGAAGAATTTTGCCCACTTGTGGCTTTTATGTCTTGGGATAACTTGCTATCCGTAAATCAATCGTACTTCATTTTTCTTTTCTTTTTTCCTTTTTATAAAGAGTAATATAAAAAATATTCTTATTATTGATATTCAATATTTTATTTTTATAAAATAATTATTAATAACTTACCAAAATATTCCTTTTTCTTTTTCTAAGTAAATTAGTCTCATTTTTCCTAAATAAATCATGACAATTATTTTATTATTTTTTCTCAAATATTGCAGGGGTGCATACGTATTTTCCGTAGTGTTTCACGTGCACGCGCCTTTAAGATGGCACATGCGGGGATTTTAGGTGGTCGAAACTGCACTTCCACCATTTCAATTGGTGCGCCACCCTATTCTCTATCTACCGCTATGACGCGTGTTGGTACCCGGTATTTAGACAATCGTCGCCAAACAGTTTTGTAATTTTTTCCGTTTTCTCTCTCCTGCCACCACAGCTTATGTCTAAGTACTTCATATGTGTATGTTGTTTATTTTAGTCCCTGAGGTTTTGATTTCATTTTATTCCTGTTTTTTTTAATTGAAAGTTTGATTGTTTCAATTATCCCTCAATTAAAACTAATTATATATGTTGGTTTTCATTTAAGTCCTTATTCTTGTGATTTTTGATATATTTTTGGTTCCTTTGGTACGTAAGTTTTAATTTTGTCCTTCAATTGAAATTGATCATATATGTTACTTTTCATTTCAATTCTTATTCTTTTAATTTTTGAACAAAATTAAACAACGATTACCTTTAAAAATGTCATTATTTGTTTTGGAACTAAATTTTTATTTGTTTCAATTTTATCCTTAAATTAGTATTATATATATATATATTATTTTTGTCCTTATTCTTTGAATTTTTTATTTGGTATTAATTCCTTTGGTTTTTTTGTCATTCTTCGACAATGTTTATTTTTATCCATATTTATGCATCTATGCTTTTAATTTTTGTTTTTAATTTTTGTCCTTTTTTATTGCGGTTTTATTTTTAATTGATTCAATCATGAAATTTTAATTTATGTTGATAATCATTTTAAAATTAATATTGCTTCTTTTTTCTCTTTGTTCTTTCAATGAGATGATTTTAATGATTTTATTATTTGCACAATAATAATGATAATTTTAGTGATTATTTTTTTATTGTTTTTTTTCGAAAAATGTTTTGCTTTTTTTTCATGACAATTTAATGATATTAATTGTTTGGGTAGTAATATTGATAATAATTTTTACTATTATAGCAATGATAATGAGAGAATTTTCAGGAATACAAAAGGATAGTAATATTGATAATAAATTCATATGGATGAATTTTCAATTGATGTTATTTGATTATTACAGTTATTTTCATAATTTATATTTTGTTTTTGTGTTCGATTTACAAAGGTCAACGATCAATTTATATTTGATTATTGCAGCTAAGAGGAGGTGATTACTTTTTTTTTTTGTGAAATACAAAAGATTTCAGAAAAATAATACTGTATTTAATTCCTAATTAATTCATTTTGGTCTCGATGAAAACATTTTCTAATTTTAACCTTTGATAGGCTTGCTTTGCTCAGCTGTGATTTATTGCACAACGACACTCTCCTTTCAGGAATATTAGTTGTTTCTTAAAATATAGATATTAATAATAATTTATTGTTTTTGAATAAGAGTCAATCTTCAATTGGACCACAATATATATTGAAAATCTTGAGATGATACATTACTCGGTGGCCTATTCTATCCTTTTTTTCTTTTTTTTTTCTTTTTCTAGAGAGAGATGGAGACTTTGACTAGTAAACGGATGAACAACACTTAACGACTTTAACTATGAGGGAAGCATTTGCATTTATAAGGATGGTTGAGAGTCATTTCTAGTTGAATTTATAAGTGATTAATATTATTTTTAAAAGTATTTTTTATTTAAAAAAATGTATTAAAATGATATTTTTTATTTTTTAAAAAATATTTTTGACATTAACATATGAAAATGATCTAAAAACATGTAATTTGAAATAATTTTTTTTTCCAAAAATAAATAAGCTACTCTAAAATTCCAAAAAATTTAAGAAAATTCAAATTGTTTGAAGGACAAAATTGATAAAAAAAGCTTGTTGGGGGGCAATATTAATACCAACCCAATAGCTGGGGGGTGGGATATTTGATTGGATTTTAACACATCTACAGATGTCTGGGTCGTCGATATTAATGGGCTTGTCCAGGACAAGGACAAGGACTATACAATTTCTTGGTCTTCGGTTTATTTCACTTTCGCTCTGCTGGCCGAATTTAAAATAAAATTAAAATTAACGACTCTAGTTTTACGGGAGTTTCTTGAAACTATTTTTTACTTACAAATATATTAAAATAATATTACATGTCACAGAGCTCTTGCTGAACATCTGCAGCTTCTGTTTTTCTAAATCTGCCTTCCTTCCAGATGTTATTCCCAAGCAAGCTCCAATGGTATCGAGAATTGCTATCATCATCCTCTTTCAGGTATTTCTCTCTTTAAATTCGCATCCTGCAAAAGCACAAGCATGGATCAAAGCTGGCTACTGGTATTATGACAGTGGCTTGCCAGTTTCTGACATAAATTCTACCCTCTATACTCACCTTATCTATGCTGCTGCTGGCCTTAATTCATCTTCGTATCACCTCTCTATCCCTTCCTCATATGACCGAGAGTTTTCCGCCTTCACAAACACCGTAAAACAGAAGAATCCATCGATCACTACCTTACTATCCATTGGAGGCTGGGACACAAAGTATTCAACACTCTCTGCAATGGCAGGCAATTCTACCCGCAGGAAATCTTTCATTGATGACTCAATAAAAACGGCGAGGCATTATGGCTTTCAAGGGCTAGACTTCAGCTGGCTTTCTGCCAACACAAGCGATAACATGGCCAACATGGGTACCCTCTTCGAAGAGTGGCGTGCTGCTATTGCTTTGGAGACAAGAAACTCTAGCCTGTCAGAACTCATCCTGACAGCAGCCGTTAAATGGTCGCCAACACTGAATGATGTGAGTTTCCCTATAGACTCTATGCGGAGGAATTTGAATTGGACTCATGTACTGGCCTATGACTACTACGATCCGGAATGGGATAACTTTAAGGCTGCTTCCGCAGCTTTGTATGCTCCTGATAGTGATGTTTGCACTGATACTGGAATAGAAGCATGGATTATACAAGGATTTCCGGCTAGTAAGTTGGTTTTAGGGTTGCCTTTCTTTGGTTATGCGTGGAAACTTGCAAACCCGACTGAAAATTCCATCGGCGCACCAGCAACGGGACCAGCAGTTACAGACGAGGGAGATATGAGCTATAAAAAAATCAATAATTATTCCAAAACACAAGGAGCAGTTGGTCCTATCTACAATTCCACTTACATAGTAAATTACGTCATCGTGGGGTCAGATTGGATTAGTTATGATGGTGCCGATGTTGTTAGAAATAAGGTTTCTTATGCTATGAAGAAGGCCCTCCTCGGATATGTTGTGTGGGAAATCTCTCAAGATGACAACTGGGAACTCTCTCAAGCAGGTATGAGAATGTTCTTAAACTGCAAAATGATTTTTTGACCAATGTGATAACAATGATGTCAAGAGGTTGGCCTTGATTGATTAATTTGATTGTTGTGCAATATATAGAGAATCCTGCCAGATATTCTTTTTATCCGAAATCTTATGAATTCCTACTTGCTTCAGGTTCGTGTAGCTACTTGTAGCTTTTTTAATCTTTTGTGTGTTTAGGAGGTTGGATATTGCCTGGCTATTTAAATTGGAGAATTGGTACCATCTAGCCGCCAAAAGGCAATCATTTATCATCGTTGAATGATCTGTGATTGCATATTTGATGGAAAACATCTGCATCATCTTCTTTTAAATCTTTCTTGCTCATATCCTAGGTTGGATAAGTCATCTAGGTTGTTGATGACCGGATGTGCCCGAAACAGGTAATTCGATAAGTCAAGGGAAAGCTTATACATTTGCGCCAATAATTCAGACCAACTCATGACATAAAAGAAGAAGAAATTAATAGTATCTTTTTGAAAGTAAATAATGCGGCAGCTGCAGGCGACTTCCACAACAATAATCCTGATATGAAAGTATATAGTTTGGCAGACATTGGGAAAGCTACAGACCATTTTATTTTTGAAAATAAGCTTGGGGAGGGTGGATTTGGCCCTGTTTACAAGGTAATCAACTAATTATTCTTTATAGGTTTCCATGGGACAGTACTCATGATGCTATATTTTGTTGAGGATCCGTGGAGATATGCAAACATGTGCAAGAATGCACTGTGATTAAGCATCTCTAAAGACATATAGAACTTGTGAAATGGAATCATTAAGTTTCTGTCTTCTACCATTTAGAGCACCCTGTCACTTTTACAGTGGAATATTAGGACGAGATATGTTTATCTCCAAACATTCAGATCTCAGTCTCTAAGTGTATGAAACTAGCATGACATTCCTTTTTTCCAGGGTGTTTTACCAGGTGGACAAGAAATAGCAGTGAAAAAACTTTCGAAATCCTCTAAACAAGGATCTGATGAATTCAAGAATGAGGTCATGCTTACAGCAAAATTACAACATGTAAATCTCGTGAAAGTTTTGGGATTTTGCATTGACAGAGAAGAGAAGATGCTGATTTATGAGTACATGCCAAACAAAAGCCTGGACTATTACTTATTTGGTCAGCACTCAGCATCCTTTTATGCTTGGATTTCCTGAAATAAAAAAAAGATTTGAGTGTCATTTAGTCCTTTATTGCATCACAATTTCATTATATTCCTTTGCATGTTCTTGTTAGCAAGGTGGAAGATGCTTATAGCCATGATAGTTTGTTATCTGATATGACAAATCCGATCCGGCGATATCAGTTGGATTGGAAGAAAAGGGAAGAAATCATTGAGGGGATTACTCAAGGCCTTCTATACCTCCAGGAATACTCGAGACTGACAATTATCCATCGAGACTTGAAAGCCAGCAACATTTTACTGGATGGGGATATGAAGGCTAAGATATCTGATTTTGGCATGGCTAGAATTTTCGCAAAAGATGAACATGAAGCAAACACTGACCGGCTTGTTGGGACATAGTTGTTATGGTTGACAGTTAGTTCAGTTAGTTTCTGAATAAGTGCACGTGTGCATTAGTTTGTTAATTAGTTTTTCTGTTATTCATTCTTTTAGCACGTTTTCTATGCTTTATTCCTTTTGGCTGTGTAAGGCTATATAAGCCATTCTGTTTCTTAATACAAAGTAGAGTAAAAGTTACAGTTCTGTGAAACTCTCAGTATTCTTCCCTTTCATTCTGGTATCAGAGCCTAGGAGAGAGGTTCCAGGGGTTGAAAAACATTCTGCAGATTTTCAAGAACTGGAGAAGAATGAGTGAAGACAAAAATTATCTGCAACCTGCTATACCGAGATTTGATGGCCACTATGACCATTGGAGTATGCTTATGGAGAACCTGTTGAGGTCCAAAGGCTACTAGAGTCTAGTGGAGAATGGGTATGAAGAATTGAATCCAGGTGAAGTGTTGAGTGACGCAAAGCAGAAGCAACTAGAAGAATTGATCATCAAGGATCTCAAGGTGAAGAATTACCTGTTTCAATCAATTGACAGGACAACACTCGAACAAATTCTGGAGAAGCACACCTCAAAGCAGATCTGGGATTCTATGAAAAAGAAGTTTGAGGGAAATGCTAGGGTAAAACGCTCGGCTCTCCAAATGTTGAGAAGAAACTTTGAAGTTTTAGAGATGAAAACAGGTGAGTGCATTATAGACTATTTTGCGCGTGTGATGACCATTGTTGACAAAATGAGGAGCAATGGTGAGCAGATGAGGGAAGTTACAATTATGGAGAAGATTCTCAGGACCTTGACTGAGAAATTCAATTATATAGTGGTGTCAATTGAAGAATCAAAAGATATTGATTCACTAACAGTTGATGAGCTGCAAAGTTCACTTATTGTACATGAGCAGAAGTTTAATAGAAATCGTGGAGAAGAACAAGCACTCAAAGTATCACATGAAGGAAGATTTCGTGGAAGAAGAAGAGCAGTGTTTAGAAGAGGTAGAGGAGGTCGACAGTCTTACAATAGAGCTGTCATTGAGTGTTTCAAGTGTCATCAACTTGGACACTACCAATTTGAGTGCCCACAGTGGAGCAAACAAGTCAATTATGCAGAATTGGATGAAGAGGAAGAGATGCTTCTGATGACTTATGTGGAAATGCATAAAGGAAGAAGAAATGACATATGGTTTCTTGACTCGGGTTGCAGCAACCATATGAGTGGTGATCGGTCATTGTTTTGTGAGTTAGATGAAGAATTCAAGTAAATGGTTAAGCTTGGAGACAATACGAAAATCAGTGTGGTTGGGAAGGGAACAGTGAAACTATTTTTTGATGGTGTTTGCTATGTCATAACTGAGGTATTCTATGTACCAGAGTTGAGGAACAATCTACTCAGTATAGGACAGCTACAAGAGAGGGGATTAGCTATCCTACTGAAATCAAACAAGTGCAGAATTTATCACCCAACCAAAGGTTTGATTATACAAACAGACATGACAACAAATAGAATGTTTGTTATTCTATCAAAGAACCCAGCTATCAATCTGCAGAAGCAACCAACAGAAGAAGGAGTATGTATGCAAACTACATCCCAGAATTTGGCTCAGCTATGGCATCGAAGGTATGGTCACATAAGCCATAAAGGGATCAGAATCTTGCAACAGAAAGAAATGGTGAAAGGTTTGCCCAAGTTTTCCTTATATAAAGATGTATGTACTGACTGCTTGAAAGGGAAACAAAATAGAGATCCAATGCCGAAGAAGAGCACATGGAGAGCGTCTCAAAAGCTGGCACTTGTCCACACTGATATATGTGGACCAATTTCCCCAATATCAAATAGCAACAAGAGGTATGTGATATGCTACATAGACGATTACAGTAGGAAGGCATGGGTAGATTTTCTGACAGAAAAATCAGATGCTTTTGATTCCTTTAAATCGTTTAAAGAAGGTGTTGAGAAGGAGACTAGAATGGCCATTAAGTGTCTGAGAACAGACCGTGGGGGTGAGTTTACTTCTGGAGAATTTAATGAGTTCTGTAAAAGAAATGGAATAAAGAGGCAATTGACCACTGCCTATACACCTCAACACAATGGTGTTGCAGAGAGGAAAAACCGAACAGTAATGAACATGGTGAGATGTTTATTAGCTGAAAAACACATGCCTAAGAGCTTCTGGGCTGAAGCTGTAAACTGGAGCATACATGTGCTAAATAGATGCTCAACAATGGCAGTGAAGAGCATGACTCCAGAAGAGGCTTGGAGTGGGGTCAAGCCATCAGTGGGACATTTTAGAGTCTTTGGAAGCATTGCACATGTGCATGTTCCTGAGGCTCGAAGAACAAAGCTTGAAAACAAGAGCTACTGCTGTGTACTTCTCGGCATAAGTAAAGAATCAAAGGGATATAGGCTTTATGAGCCAATATCAAAAAAGATAGTGGTTAGTCGAGATGTAGTTTTTGAGGAGAATAAAAGGTGGGAATGGGAAAAGAGTTTAGAAGAACAAATTCATTTGGACTTAGAATGGGGAGATGAGGCTGCTAATGATGATCAACACAACTATTTTAGTGATGCAGATGAAACTGCTGCTGATGATGCAGAGGATGTTATGGCAGAAATGGATGTGAATGCTGCTGTTGACAATGAAGATGAAGGTGTTGCAGATATAAATGAAGCTGTGAATGAATCAATACAAGCTCCTGCACAGATGGAGAGTTCCCTAGAAGCTGACAGTGCTGAAACAAGCAGAGACAGAAGGGCCCCGGTGTGGATGAGAGACTATGAAACAAGGGAGGGTCTCGGTTTATCTGATGAAGATAGCTATGGAGATATGGCATTATTCACAAGTGCAGACCCAATTTATTACGAGGAGGCAGTAAAATTGGAGCAGTGGAGACAAGCTATGGATGCAGAAATAAACTCAATTGAGAAAAATGGAACTTGGATACTTACTGAGTTACCAAGAGGGGCAAGGAAAATTGGTTTAAAATGGGTGTACAAAACGAAATTAAATGAGCATGGAAATGTTGAAAAGTACAAAGCTCGTTTAGTTGCGAAAGGATACGCACAACAATACGGGGTTGATTATGAAGAAGTATTTGCCCCGGTTGCTCGCATGGATATGGTGAGATTGATTATTTCTTTTGCAGCACAAAAGGGTTGGACCATTTACCAACTTGACGTAAAGTCTGCATTTCTTCATGGTGAGCTGAATGAGGAGGTGTTTGTTGAACAACCAAAGGGTTATGAGGTGAAAAATAGGGTTGACAAGGTGTATAAGCTGAAAAAGGCTTTGTATGGACTCAAGCAAGCCCCAAGGGCTTGGTTTAGTCGAATTGAGTCGTATTTCCTAAAAGAAGGCTTCGGAAAATGTGAGAGCGAGCAAACTCTCTTCATCAAGGTTAATGAAGGGAAACGGTTGATTATAAGCCTGTATGTTGATGACTTGATTTATACAGGAAATGATGAAGAAATGATCAGAAAATTCAAAAGTTCTATGATGAAAGAATTTGATATGACAGATTTGGGAAAGATGAAATTTTTCCTTGGAATTGAAGTTTTGCAGCTGGGTGGAGGAATTTTCATCAGTCAGAGAAGGTATGCTATGGAGATTTTAAGGAGGTTTTGGATGGAGAATAGTAATGAAGTTCAGAATCCTATTGTCCCAAGTTTCAAAATTTCCAAAGATGAGAAGGGAGTAGAAATTGATAGCACTCTTTATAAACAGATAGTTGGAAGTATGATGTACCTCACGGCTACTCGACCAGATATAATGTTCGCTGTGAGCCTAATCAGCAGATATATGTCAAGACCCACAAAACTTCATTTTTCAGCTGCAAAGAGGATCTTACGCTATCTACAAGGAACAACTGATTTTGGGATTTTCTATGCGAAGGGAGGGAATAAAGAGTTAATTGGTTTTATTGATAGTGATTATGCAGGATGTTTGGAAGACAGGAAGAGTACATCAGGATACACTTTTATTCTTAGTTCTGGGGTTGTTGCTTGGTCATCTCGGAAACAACCAATTGTAACTCTAAGTACAACAGAAGCTGAATTTGTTGTTGCTGCTGCTTGTTCTTGTCAAGCCGTGTGGATGAGAAGGATTTTGATGCAACTTGGATATGAAGGCAATGAAGGCACAACCGTTTACTGTGATAATAGTTCAGCAATAAAGTTGTCCAAAAACCCTGTGATGCATGGAAGGAGCATGCACATAGATGTGCGATTTCATTTTTTACGGGAACTTGCTCAAGAAGGAGTTGTGCAGCTGAAACATTGTGGGACGCAGGAACAAGTTGCTGATATGTTTACTAAACCACTTAAATTGGATTCATTTCAGAAACTAAAGGATCGGCTGGGAATGAGCAAGTCACCAGGAGTAAACTAGTTGCTTAAGCAATCTAGTTTAAGGGAGGGAAATGTTATGGTTGACAGTTAGTTCAGTTAGTTTCTGAATAAGTGCACGTGTGCATTAGTTTGTTAATTAGTTTTTTCTGTTATTCATTCTTTTAGCACGTTTTCTATGCTTTATTCCTTTTGGCTGTGTAAGGCTATATAAGCCATTCTGTTTCTTAATACAAAGTAGAGTAAAAGTTACAGTTCTGTGAAACTCTCAGTATTCTTCCCTTTCAATAGTGAGCATCATTCACAAAGCCATATCATACATAAATTCTTTTTGAAACTTAAACATTGTGTTGACATCGTCTTGTGCAGCGGTTATGTTCCTCCGGAATACGTCAGAAGGGGCCAGTATTCCACAAAATCTGATGTTTACAGTTTTGGAATAATTCTACTGCATATCATAAGCGGCAAGAAGAATGGCTCTTTGTATGGTTCTGATGAAAATTTAAGCCTCCTAGAACATGTAAGTTTCTTGATAATTAACAGAACTAACGATATTTTAGATTTTGCATTTTCCATGGATGATTGTGGTTTCTGTTAATTGCAGGCTTACGAGCTGTGGAAAGATGATAGAGGCATGGAGGTCATGGATCCATCGCTGGATGATACATTTTCCTCCTGCAAATTAATCAAATGCCTGCAAATTGCACTGCTATGTGTCCAAGAAAAACCTGCTGATAGGCCATCTATGCTGGAAGTTTCTTCGATGCTCAGAAACGAAACTGCCATTGTTACCATTCCCCGAAGGCCTGCTTTTTCAGTGAAGAGAGAAGAGGATGAAAGAAATGGAGGAGATCAATTGCACTCGGAGATTTGTTCAGTTGATGGCGCAACAATTTCGCAGGTCATCGGACGATGAGGAAGTACTTTCTTGCTGGTGCCTGAAGCTAAATCTGTTTACAGGCTTCAACAGCTAGCTTGTTGTGTTTTTTTCCAGATCATTATCAGAAATTTACAGCAAAAGTTTGACGGCATGACCATTGTTAATGGATTCAAACAACTCCAGAGGCCCGCAACTATAGACGTGTCCCGCGAACGCGCTTGCTATTTTCAGGGTCACGCCTCCTTTGGGTGGCGTGAGAATTGTCCATCCAGCATGTCACCGACTGCACCTCCATGTCTTCCATCATATGGTCGAGTGCATTTCGTTCAAAGGTTGCCGGGATTGTTCCAGTTGGCTGCCAAACTTCGTTTCTCCTTCTCACTTACCGACAAAAGTGCTCGCTAGTCCCCTGTGTTATTCTCTTTTTTACATTTATGTTACTTATCTTTTGATTGTGTTTTATAGTCTTGATTTATGTTATAGAAGTTTGATTTTTTTCAATTTTTTCCTTCTATGGAAATTGATTATACAATTTACTTTTAGATTGATCCTTAGACTTTAAATTTCATATTTGATTTTAAATTCTTTAATTTTTGGGGTATCAAATTTTAAATTTGTTTCAATTTTGTGCATAAAATGAAATTTACTATACATTTGATTTTCATTTCAGCCTTTATATTTTATTCTTTGATTTTATTTTAATACCTTTATTTTATATACATTACTATATATATAAAAGGTGTGGGAAAAACATTGCAACAATTTACAGTGTTTTCCCCATGATATATATGTGTGTATGTGTGTGTGTGTGTATATATATATATTTTTGGTGTTTTTGTTTTTTTGGAAAAAAAAATGATCCATATTTTATGTATTTGTGTTTTTATATTTTTTATTTATTTTTTTCATTTTATTTTTTGTACTTATCATTCTGAAATTTTAATTTATATCAATTATATTGTATTTTATTTTTAACTTTTTTTTTTATTTTCCAGTCCCAAAAAACACTGTAGCAATTTACAATGTTTTCATGCGCTATGATAAAATATATATATATATATATATATATATATATATATATATATATATATATATATTATCAAAACAATTTTAATAGTAGCAACATTCAATCATTGTTAGGCGAGAAAAAACCTCTATTTTAATATATCTTATCAATTATAATTTTACTAACTAAATATTAAAATAACCAATTGTTAAGGAATCATCTCACCTAAAAGTTTAAGCTTGTAAGTGTGGTCCCATAATATGATTTATATTACTTTCTAGCACACCCCCTCAAGTAAAAGCTTTTGGGCTTGAAACTTACATAAACTCATATCACCTTGTGCTTGGTTTTTTATCAAATAGAATGGGAGTGGTGAGATTCAAACTTGTAACTACTGGGTCAACAAGGCTCTGATACCATTTTAAAGAATCATCTTACCTAAAAGTTTAAGCTTGTAAGTGAGGTATCATAATATGATTTATATTATTCTCTAACACCAATTACAACACGCATAAAATAAATCAATTTTTTACCTAGAAAAAAGCTCAGCGGGCTCGTGGTCAAGGGTTAAGATGAGGAGAAAAGGGCTGGGAAATTAGAAGCCCAATGGGCTCATGGTTATGAAACTCTTTTTTTCTTGGCACCACTAATTTCCTTGCTTTCTTTTGGACAAGGTGGAAGCTGCAAACAGCTACAGGAGGGGAAAGGATATGTTTCAGTAAAATAGCAAGCCAAGACCCACCTGTACAAGTAACTGGAAATTTCCTATCCCTTTCTTTCTTCCTCTTGCCTTGGCGTGATCTACAGGCTGTCAGATAAAGGTTTCATTCCAAACTGGCAAAATCATTCGACTTTCTGTCGGTAAAACTTGCATGAATTTTGTAATTTCAATATGAATAACCTTTCATTGACAAAATTAAATTGTTTTTTTCTATGTTTCTCTCTTACCATGACAGCATGATCAAGCTGATAGCCAATTGGGAATTGATTTTATATTCTTGGAGTCAAATCATTGCCGTTTCTTACACTTCAAGCAAATATTTTTCTCCCAGTATCCCCCTTTCCTTCCTGGTTGAATTGATTGTTTCTCTCTTACCATGACAGCATGATCAAGCTGATAGCCAATTGGGAATTGATTTTATATTCTTGGAGTCAAATCATTGCCGTTTCTTACACTTCAAGCAAATATTTTTCTCCCAGAGTATCCCCCTTTTCTTCCTGGTTGAATTGATTGTTTCTCTCTTACCATGACAGCATGATGAAGCTGATAGCCAATTGGGAATTGATTTTATATTCTTGGAGTCAAATCATTGTCGTTTCTTACACTTCAAGCAAATATTTTTCTCCCAGAGTATCCCCTTTTTCTTCCTGGTTGAATTGATTGTTTCTCTCTTACCATGACAGCATGATCAAGCTGATAGCCAATTGGGAATTGATTATATATTCTTGGAGTCAAATCATTGCCGTTTCTTACACTTCAAGCAAATATTTTTCTCCCAGAGTATCCCTTCTTCCTGGTTGAATTGATTGTATGTATTCTTTCCAAGTCATTGTTACAGGTGTGTATAAGTCAGCAGCCATGCACAGAAAGGAAAGACTGTATTTTTAGTTTTGTTGTGATTGTCAAATTTTGAGACCTAACCTCGTCAGAACTTTAGTTCCTACTGTTGTTTCTCTTTGTTATCCAACTTGTATCGAAGTCAATATCGTTCTTCGGATGCCACAGCTCCTTAATGGGATTCCTCAAGAGAACAATATCGTGAAGTTCAAGAATCTCCTGGCAAAAATTCCTGCATATTTGTTGTGGTAGCTGTACAGGTTCTAAATCAAGTGTTTGCCACTAAGCTTAATTTTCATTTCATATAGCAGCTATTTATATATAGAAATAGTGATCTTCAAATTAACTAAAATATAAAATGCCTTGTCATTTTACTATTCAGTTTTGCATTGTTCACCTAGAGACAATTCATTGTGGATTGCTACAGCGAAATTATCATTTTATTCTAGGACTAAAACTTTTTTACCCCCGCGACCGGAGGTATTTTTAAAATTTTAAAAGGACATGGATAATATTTTTGAATTTATTATACATTAAAACCACTAAATTAACCCCCGAAAACTACAAGAAAGTAACCCTGGGTTCGGGGGTGTTTCTAGTTTTTTCAAAATCTCTGCACAGTAAAACTACTGAAATAACACCTGAAAAAGACAAAATAGAATATTGTAGCGGGGGTAGCGTGGTATTTTCCGCACTTGTTTTTCATAATTATTGCTGGGTGCAGGGGTGTATACGTAATTGACTACTATTTTATTATTTTTCCCAAAACATTGCAGGTGCATCTTTCAAACGTGCCCGCAGTTTTTCACGTGCACGCACTTTTAGGGTGGCTCGTGCGGGGACTTTAGGTGGTCGAAACTGCACTTTTAAATTGTGTTCTCCAATTGAAATTAGTCATATATGTTACTCTTCATTTCAGTCCTTATTCTTTTTATTTTTTAAACAAAATTACACTTTTTTTTAAAAAAATACTTTTATTTGTTTCGGTCCCATGGTTATTTGTTTCAATTTTATCATTCAATTGGAATTAATAATATATTTTATTTTTCATTATTCTTTGAATTTTTTTATTTGATATTAATTCGTTTTTTTTTGTCATTCTTGGACAATATTTATTTTTTATCCGTATTTATGCATCTATGCTTTTAATTTTTGTTTTTATTTTTTTACTGGGGTTTTATTTTTAATAGATTAATATTGCTCATTTTTCCTTTTGTTCGTTTTTTTTTTGTGTTTTCTGTTATTTTTATTTGTTCTTTGGATCAAATAATTTTTATGATTTTATTATTTGCGCAATAATATTGATTATTTTAGTGATTTTATCAAAGCAAGAATATTTTGCTTTTTTTTTTAGTTTTTCGGGATAATTTAATGATATTAATTGTTTGGGTAATAATATTGATAATAATTTTAACTACAACAATGACAATAAGAGTAACGTTGAGATGGATTTTCAATTTATATTATTTGATTATTACATGTATTTTTATAATTTATATTTTATTTTTATGTTTGATTTACAAAGGTCAATGATCAATTTATATTTGATTATTAGAGTTACGAGTAGGTGATTACTTTTTTTTTGTTTCTAAATACAAAAGATTTCAGAAAAAAATACTGTATTTAATTCCTAATTAATTCATTTTGGTCTCGATGAAAACATTTTCTAATTTTAACCCTTGATAGGCTTGCTTTGCCCAGCTGTGATTTATTGCACAGCAACACTCTCCTTTCGGGAATATTAGTTGTCTTTTAAAATATTTGTTTTTTAAAAAATATTAAAAATATTTTTTTAATCTCTTTTTACATCAATATGTTAAAATAACCTGAATATATATATAATTGGAAGCAAATAAATAAATAAATAAATATTATTATTAATAATAATTTTTTTGAATAAGAGTCAATCTTCAATTGGACCGCAATATATATATTGAAAATCTTTAGATGATACATTACCCGGTGGCCTATTCTATTGTTTTTCTTCTTCTTCTAGAGAGAGATGGAGACTTTGACTAGTAAACGGATGAACAACACTTAACGACTTTAATTATGAGGGAAGCATTTGCATTTATAAGGATGGTTGAGAGTCATTTTTAGTTGCATTTATAAGTGATTAATATTATTTTTAAAAATATTTTTGAAGCGATTAATATTATTTTTAAAAATAATTTTTGATATTAACACATGAAAATGATCTAAAAACACTAAACTTATTTAATTTGAAATATAAAAAATCATTTTAAAAATAATAATTTTAAAACGTAATGCAGGATCTTAATAATATTTTAGATTTTTTTAAAACATAATATTTTATTTGCTGATATTAAAAATATTTTTTTTAAATAATTTGGGAGCAAATTTTACTTTAATTAACAGGGAAGCATCACTGTATTTAATGTGATAGAATTCGGGTTAAATTTATTTCTACGTTAGATCATCTATCGGGAATCAAGGGCACAAATGGAGGGCACTCCATCAACAGGAAGAGAGCTGGATGGCTGTAGTCATCTGAGAATCATTGAAAAACACGAGACCATTCTTACGTGATCAAGATTAAAATTAAAGTTCACGCAAAGTTCTCAGAACTTTATGATCGTTTCCAACAAAGGGGAGATATATCGAGATCAAAGTTCACGCAACATGAAAAGACTGAGACTCATTCCTTTTTCTGCAATGATGCGACCCCCAACCACCAAGCAGTTCTTTGACGTTGGGTGCATTCACTTTAATGGTGACTCTGACTTTTCTTTTCTCCTTACATTGCTTTTAAATTCTATTACTACAAATGTCATAGGGGATGTCTGTACAGGTAAGGGCTGGCCCTTTAAGTGGGAAGAGGATCATCGAGGGCTTCTGTAACTGCAAATTTCAATGAAATTGAGCTCAGATCATCAGCCAGCAGTAGTCAATACATGTATATGATTTTACGAGTTATCTCACAATTTTAATTGGTATTTTTGCATTAGGACTCAAGTCTCACTATGTACATTTATCACCCCGCGATACTTTACTCATTACTTGCAGGATATTTACGAATCTGAAAATTAGTTGTGGCTAGTGTTTTTATTTAGCAGCAGTCGCTTGTGATAAAGGACAGCATGTTGTCATTAAAGAACTGACATTGTTTGATTGACGAAATTAAGAAAATTCAAATTGTTTGAAGGACAAAATTGATGAAAAAACTTGTTAGGGGGCAATATTGATACCAACCCAATAGCCGAGGGGTGGGATATTAGATTGGATTCTACCACATCTAAAGATGTCTAGGTCGTCAATATTAATGGGCTTGTCAAGGACAAGGACAAGGACTATACAAATTCTTGGTCTTCGGTTTATTTCACTGTCGCTCTGCTGGCCGAATTTATTATCTGGCCCTGCCCATCAGCCGCCTTAAGATGATTTGGAAACGAGTGAGGTGTGAGTTTCATCCGAGTTAACAACATGTTTTTAAAATAAAATTAAAACGACTCGGTTTACTGGAGTTTTTTCAAACTATTTTTTACTTACAAATATATTAAAATAATATTACATGTCACTGAGCTCTTGCTGAACATTTGCGGCTTCTGTCTTTCTAAATCTGCCTTCCAGGTATTTTTACCAAGCAAGCTCCAATGGTATCGAGAATTGCTATCATCATCCTCTTTCATGTATTTCTCTCTTTAAATTCGCATCCTGCAAAAGCACAAGCATGGATCAAAGCTGGCTATTGGTATTATAACAATGATCTCCGAGTTTCTCAAATAAATTCTACCCTCTATACTCACCTTATCTGTGCTGCTGCTGGCCTTAATTCATCTTCGTATCACCTGTCTATCCCCTCATCTGAGTTTTCCGACTTCACAAACACCGTTAAACGGAATAATCCATCGGTCACTACCTTACTATCCATTGGAGGCTGGGACACAAACTACTCAACACTCTCTGCAATGGCAGGCGATTCTACTTACAGGAAATCTTTCATTGATGACTCAATAAAAACAGCGAGGAATTATGGCTTTCAAGGGCTAGACTTCAGCTGGCTTTCGGTCAACCTACGCGATATGGAGAACATGGGTACCCTCTTCGAAGAGTGGCGTGCTGCTATTGCTTTGGAGACAAGAAACTCTAACCTGTCAGAACTCATCCTGACAGCAGCCGTTCAGAATTCGACAGACGAGAATTATGGGAGTTTCCCTATAGACTCTATGGGGAGGAATTTGGATTGGATTCATGTACTGGCCTATGACTACTCCATGCCTGAGGACAATAACGTTACGGCTGCTTCTGCAGCTTTGTATGCTCCTGGTAGTGATGTTAGCACTGATTATGTAATAGCGGCATGGATTGGTGAAGGATTACCGGCTAGTAAGTTGGTTTTAGGGTTGCCTTTCTTTGGTTATGCATGGAAACTTGCAAACCCGAATGAAAATTCCATCGGCGCACCAGCAACGGGACCAGCAGTTACAGACGAGGGAGATATGAGCTATAAAAAAATCAATAATTATTCCAAAACACAAGGAGCAGTTGGTCCTATCTACAATTCCACTTACATAGTAAATTACGTCATCGTGGGGTCAGATTGGATTAGTTTTGATGGTGCCGATGTTGTTAGAAATAAGGTTTCTTATGCTATGAAGAAGGCCCTCCTCGGATATGTTGTGTGGGAAATCTCTCAAGATGACAACTGGGAACTCTCTCAAGCAGGTATGAGAATGTTCTTAAACTGCAAAATGATTTTTTGACCAATGTGATAACAATGATGTCAAGAGGTTGGCCTTGATTGATTAATTTCATTGTTGTGCAATATATAGAGAATCCTGCCAGATATTCTTTTTATCCGAAATCTTATGAATTCCTACTTGCTTCAGGGTAAAACCAAGAGGCCATCATCAACTATTTGTCATTAAGGCTTGTCATAATGCAGGATTGTGTACCTACTCGCAGTTTTTTTAATCTTTTGTGTGTTTAGCTGGTTGGATATTGCCTGCCTATTTAAATTGGAGAATAGGTACCATCTGGCCGCCAAAAAACAATCATTTATCATCCTTGAATGATCTGTGATTGCATATTTTATGGAAAACATCTGCATCATCTTCTTTTAAATCTTTCTTGCTCATATCCTAGGTTGGATAAGTCATCTAGGTTGTTGATGATCGCATGTGGCCGAAACAGGTAAGTCGATAAGTCAAGGGAAAGCTTATACATTTGCGCCAATAATTTAGACCAACTCATGACATAAAAGAAGAAGAAATTAATAGTATCTTAAGAATTTACTGGACACTGACAGTTCTGATCACTAATTCACATGATATGTTTATGTCCTCAGCTGGAGGGGTCGTCTCAGGTGGAGGGGTCGATCACAAACGACCAAATTCCCGTATATTGATTATCATCTTGACGACAACTGCTGCTGTTATTATTCTACTGGGCTTGGCATTTTATTTCATAAGAATTAGAATCCTAAAATCAAAGAGTAAAGGGACAAAGTTGAAAGTAAATAATGCGGCAGCTGCAGGCGACTTCGACAACAATAATCCTGATATGATAGTATACAGTTTGGCAGACATTCAGAAAGCCACAGACCAGTTTATTTCTGAAAATAAGCTTGGGGAGGGTGGATTTGGCCCTGTTTACAAGGTAATCAACTAATTATTCTTTATAGGTTTCCATGGGACATTACTCTTCAACTCATGATGCTATATTTTGTTGAGGATACGTGGAGATATGCAACCATGTGCAAGAATGCAATGTGATTAAGCATCTCTAGAGATATAGAACTTGTGAAAATGGAATCATTAAGTTTCTGTCTCCTACCATTTAAAGCACCCTGTCTCTTTTGCAGTGGAATATTAGGACGAGATATGTTTATCTCCAAGCATTCTGATCTCAGTCTTTGAGTGAGAGAAACTAGCATGACATTCTGTTTTTCCAGGGTGTTTTACCAGGTGGACAAGAAATAG
Organism: Salix exigua; assembly: GCA_032356905.1. Classification (NCBI taxonomy): domain Eukaryota; kingdom Viridiplantae; phylum Streptophyta; class Magnoliopsida; order Malpighiales; family Salicaceae; genus Salix; species Salix exigua. The sequence goes on from CM063605.1 coordinate 11,048,797, forward strand.
CAGTGAAAAAACTTTCGAAATCCTCTAAACAAGGATCTGATGAATTCAAGAATGAGGTCATGCTTACAGCAAAACTACAGCATGTAAATCTCGTGAAAGTTTTGGGATTTTGCATTGACAGAGAAGAGAAGATGCTGATCTATGAGTACATGCCAAACAAAAGCCTGGACTATTACCTATTTGGTCAGCAATCAGCATCCTTTTATGCTTGGATTTACAGAAATAAAAAAAGATTTGAGTGTGATTTAGTCTTTTATTGCATCACAATTTCTTGATATTCTTTTGCATGTTCTTGTCAGTAAGCTGGAAGTTGGTTGTAGTCTTGATAGTTTGTTATCTGATATGACAGATCCGTTCCGGCGATATCAGTTGGATTGGAAGAAAAGGGAAGAAATCATTGAGGGGATTACTCAAGGCCTTCTATACCTCCAGGAATACTCGAGACTGACAATTATCCATCGAGACTTGAAAGCCAGCAACATTTTACTGGATGGGGATATGAAGGCTAAGATATCTGATTTTGGTATGGCTAGAATTTTCGCAAAAGATGAACACGAAGCAAACACTGACCGCCTTGTTGGGACATAGTGAGCATCATTCACAAAGCCATTTCATACATAAATTCTTTTTGAAAACTTAAACATTGTGTTGATGAAATCGTCCTGTGCAGCGGTTATGTTCCTCCGGAATACGTCAGAAGGGGCCAGTATTCCACAAAATCTGATGTTTACAGTTTTGGAATAGTACTTCTGCATATCATAAGCGGCAAGAAGAATGGCTCTTTGTATGGTTCTGGTGAAAATTTAAGCCTCGCTGAAAATGTAAGTTTCTTGATAATTAACACAACTAACGATATTTTCGATTTTGCATTTGCCATGCATGATTGTGGTTGCTGTTAATTGCAGGCTTACGAGCTGTGGAAAGATGATAGAGGCATGGAGATCATGGATCCATCGCTGGATGATACATTTTCCTCTTGTAAATTAATCAAATGCCTGCAAATTGCACTGCTATGTGTCCAAGAAAATCCTGCTGATAGGCCGTCTATGCTGGAAGTTTCTTCGATGCTCAGGAACGAAAGTGCCATTGTTACCATTCCCCGAAGGCCTGCTTTTTCAGTGAAGACAGATGAAGATGACAACAATAGACGTGATCGATTGCACTTGGAGATTTGTTCAGTTGATGATGCAACAATTACGCAAGCTGTCGGACGATGAGGAAGTACTTTCTTGCTGCCAGAAACTAAATCTGTTTAGTGACTTGGGGTCTGTTTGATATTACTTTTATTTTTGTGGTTGAGGTTTTAAGAAGGTATTTTCATGAAAAACACTTTTAGCTACGATTTAAAATATTTTTTAAATATTGTATTAATAATCACAATTTCAAAATGTAATGAATAATTCAAGTAAATTAGATATTTTTTTTTATTATCCCATCGAACTACTTGTAATTCCATCACAACTTCTTGTAAATCGATACGTGAATGCTTCTGCGATCCCCAATTATTTGATTAAGAAATAACATGTAGTAAAATATCATCTGAAACAAAATTAAAATTGCGATGCATAAGTTATATTAGGATCTACTTCTAATATATTTATTGATATTTTAATCCCCTCTCCAGAACCAACCACACACACACCTCTCTAGAACCCATCACACGCACGCACGCCCATCAAAATACTCCCCTCTCTCCAGACCTCGATCTCATTTTTTAAGGCAGGTTTGCGAGCTTATTTTTTTGGACAAGTTGGGAATTTTTGAGTTTTGTTTGTTTGTGCTTGTGGTGTGTGAAGGAGAAGAAACGAGGGTTTGATTTGATATTAAATTCCAACGGTTATTTCTGTGTTTATGTGGTGACAATCGTGGATGAAAAGCAACTAAAACACCAACTTTTTTCAAACCACCGATCGGACCAAACTGCCAAACACTTTCTTGAACAACTAGTTCAAGAATTTTGCTAGTTCTGAAGAATTTTGCTCACTGGCTTTTATGTCTCGGGACAACTAGTTATCTGTAAATCAATCGTGCTTCATTTTTCCTTTCTTTTTTCATTTCTATAAAGAGTAATATAAAAAATATTCTTATTATTGATATTCAATATTTTATTTTTATAAAATAATCATTAATAACTTACCAAAATATTCCTTTTCTTTTTCTAAGTAAATGTAGTATTCTGAAATTTTTAAAAAGGGAAAATACATATATGCCCCTAGTGGCTTAGAATTTGGTTAAGGGTGTTGTAGTAATTGCATAAGCTTATAAATATAAATAGAAAATAAGAGAAAAGAAAAAGGAAAACAAAAAAAAAAGGGAATAGATCTGCAATTAGAGAGAGAATCGGAAGAAAGGAAGTAAGAAGAAGAAGAAGAGAAAAGAGGGAAAGAGAAGAGGAAGAGAAAAGAAAAAGGAGAAATAAGTTGTTAAGGTAATATGTGTGTTTATTTATGTATAAATGTGATTATTAGCTATGATTTGGTTTGTATTGATTGTTAGGGTTTGAGAAATTTATTTGGGTTTGATTGATGAATTAAGAGAGATGTTAAGGGTTGAATATGTTGGGTAATGATTTAATTAGTTGATTGTAGATGATTTTGAAGTTTTGAGATGTTTGGTTTAAGAAAATATTGAGAAAAATGGTGAAATAATATTGAGAAAATTGAAAACCCTTGCTAGAAATTCTGGGCTGAGGTTGAAGATGACAAAATGTCATTTTGGTCCTTTTGTGAAAATTACAGTTTGGTCCCTGAACTTTGGAAAAATTACATTTTGGTCCCTGGGGTGAAATTCCAGATTCTGGACAGAATTGAGGATGAATTATGGACAAAATTTCAGTATAGTTGCGAATTTAAGAGGAGTTCAACTTAGTCCTTCAATTTGGTAAAATTACAATTTGGTCCTAAAAATATGAGAAAATTTCAGAATGGTCCCTAGATGAAATAATAGCATTTCAGATTGGTTTGATGAATAGTTGAAGTTCATTTGATGGATTATTATCAATTTTATGAGTTAGGTATTTGGAATTAGATTTTGGAAGAAACTTTTGTTTTAGGTTTTGCGAAAAATGGATAGTTTGATTTAAAAACACATAGGATTATGATTTGAACTCTTAGATATGTTATTAAGATATTTTACTTCTTTTGAGTCATTTTGAGTATATCTTCTTTTATATATTCAGATAATCCCGATACTCTACCTGCGGGACATCAGTAAAGTTTCGCCAAACATTCTGCTTTTGGAATTTGTCTGTTTTTGAGTCTGGTGAGTGGATAATATTTAATATGCATGAGAAATAGTATAAATATTTGAATTTGCTAGTATGAATTGGATTATGCTTTTTGATAATATATACCTTGATTATATTCTGATACGATAAAGCATAATCATTTGTTGAATATAAGTTCTTGATATGAGTCTATGTCTGTTTGTGAATTGATAGCTCCTCATTTGATCGATATCATGAGTTAAGCCTTGAGATATGAATATGTCTGTTTGATTATGATATATATGTACCTACGGTATGCCAGTCAGAATACCCATGCTAACCCTAGTTGGTCGGGGGAGTCACCAACCTGTGTGGACTGATCATCCCACAGTACGGAGCCTCATGCTCATTGCATTCTGATTTTCTGACGAGTTTTACCTATTGAATTCTTGTTATGACCTATTTGAGAAGCAATCACATGTTTGTTATGGCCTATTTGAGAGACTGGTTGTAAAAACTTCGAACCTATTTGTTAATATACTTCTCTTTGCTATATTTATCTCGTATGTGTATATTGGATATTATCTACTCACTGAATTGTTGAACTTACCTCCTCATTATTCATTATTTTCAGGATCGTAGCTTGCTAGCAGGTCATTTTGTCCTACTCTTGGAACCTGCTATTTTGGTTGTACATGATACTTTTGTTCATATGTCTAGTTAGTGCTCCACAAGAAAAAACAATATGTAATCAACTTGTGTGTAAGGACAACCGAATTATGTTATAAGTTTACTTTGTTATTTCCGACAATTGAATTATGTAATGAAGTCTATTTTGATATTTCCGCTGCGTAAATTCTGAAGTTGAATGATAAGTTTGTGTGTAAGTTTGGGTTCGCATAGGTGTGGGACCTTGGAGGGGGACCATGCCTATGTGCCGGTCACGGATCTGGGACTCGGGTCGTGACAGTAAATTAGTCTAATTTTTCCTAAATAAATCATGACAATCATCTATCTATCTATCTATCTATATTACTAATTTAATATCAATATTTCTGGCTGGTAGAATTATAAGGCAGGATAGCAACTACGTGTCCCCTAGAAAATAGGAAACATATACATTGTATATGGATGTTTGGTATAAATAAATTGATTGTCGTGCATTTAATATAGTGAAACTTTATGTAATTATCTATAGAAATTTATTGGAAATCATTGTCCCTGTCAACTTATCATATAATATTTTTGAGAAATTTAAAAAATAAGAATTACAAGGATTGTAGAAAAAGTTGAAGAGACTGAAATATAAATGATAATATATAAATATTTAGAGAATAAATGTTTTATAATTATATAATTACTTACTGGCACCTAATATCATAATTTTTTTTTGTTATATATTGCTACTTCACTCGTTCACTTTTTATATGAAAAACAATTTAAAAAACAATTAAAAAATAAAATTTATCACAATCCTAAATCTTTATATATATATATATATATATATATATATATATATATATATATATATATATAAAATAACATCATCAAAGATCATACCAATATGTAAATTAATAAACCACTCAAATTAGACAGCAAACCAAAACTTACCAACAACCTTATATTAGTTGTGTTTAAGAGAGTTTCTATTTTTATTGTTTGGTGTTCTTTTTTAATATTTATGGCTTTAAGAGATAATAAATTGTTCTTTTAATATTTTTTTTATAGCTTTAATATATTAATATTAAAAAATTCTAAGAAAATAATTTTAATATATGTTTAAGAAAAAAACTATTCTGAAAATAAATCTCCTTCCTAATCGAACCACACTCAATCATCTCATGTAGGCCACCTTTTTATAATCTTTTATCTTTTATTTTTTAGTTGTTAAGAAATTATATAATCTAAAAATTTAAATTGATAGGTAAGGTACACATATATGATTTATATTATATCTGAGGGCAAGCTCTCAATTTTTTTAGTATTAAAAAAAATTATATATAAATGTTAAACAAAATATTGTTTAATATATTTTTAAATAAAAAATATTTTAAAAAACAACATACCGTACAATATCTAAAAAATGAGAGTTTGAGGTTAAGCTTAGTAGAAAAGGGTTGGGAAATTAGAAGCTCAGCTGGGCTCGTGGTTATGAAACGTTTCGTTTTCTTTGGACAAGGGGAAGCTGCAAACAGCTAAAAGAGGGGGAAGAAGAGATGTTTAAGCATCTCTCTGTCCTGAAGAAGGAAATTAGGACAACAGTAAAATAGCAAGCAAAGACCCAGTTGTACAAGTAAGTGGAAATTTCCTAACATTCCTCTTACCCTGCTGAATTGAATATTTCTTCTTGGAGTCAAATCATTGAAGCAGATATTTTTTTCAGAAATATTCAAGGCCCCGGATCCAAGAACTTGACTTCAAACAGATACAGATTAGGAGTCCTGCTGGTGTTACCAAAGTAAGCGCCTTCTTCAATGGCTCGCAACACTATGATCATCACCCTCCTTCTCTTTTTATCTTCCTATGTTCACAGCTCAAGCTCGCATGAAACCTGGATTAGAGCAGGTTACTGGGATTCCGTCAGTGAAATGCCCCTGTCTGATATCAATTCTGCTCTTTTTACTCACCTTGTATGTGGTTTTTCTTATATAAATTATTCTACTTATCAAATTCATATCAACTCTTCCAGAGAACCCCACTTCTCTACTTTCACAGGCCCTGTCAGGGTTAAAACCCCTTCTGTTAAAACCCTCCTGTCCATCTCGGCTAGGAGGGAAGGTCTTCCAACTTTTTCCTCGATGATAAATCAGTCTTCTTATAGAAAATCTTTTATCGAGTCCTCGATATATACAGCGAGGATTTATGGCTTTGATGGCCTGGACCTTTCGGTTGGGCCGAGTATCAGCATCAACATGACCAATCTAGGAACCCTTTTCGATGAGTGGCGAGTCGCTATAGCTTCTGATTCAAGAAAATCTGGCAAGTCCCAGTTGCTCTTGGTAATGTCAGCTAGGTACTCGCCTGCTCAGCACCCGGTTACTTATCCCATTGGCATCATTAAAAGGACCTTAGATTGGATACATCTCATTGCATATGACTATCATGTGCCTGCAGAATTTAATTTTACTGGCGCGCATGCTGCTTTGTATGGCCCTTCAAATTGGGCCAACACCGATGAATGGATAAAGGAATGGTTAAGAGGAGGATTATCTGCTAGCAAACTGGTTTTGGGTTTGCCTTTCCATGGCTATGCATGGAGACTGGTGAACCCGAACGAAAAAGCAATCGGGGCACCCTCCTCAGATCCATATGGAATAAGGGATGGCTCCATGGGTTATAAGAGTATTAAATCTTTCATTAAAAATTATGGCTATGGAGCTGCAGCAGTGTACAATTCTACCTATGTTATGAATCTTTTCGTTTTTGGGTCGACTTGGATCAATTTTGATGATGTGGAGTCTATCAAGGCTAAGATTTCTTATGCAAAGGAAAATAATCTTAGTGGTTACAGTGTATTTCAGCTCTCCAATGACGATAATTGGATTCTTTCTCGAGCAGGGAGGTTGTCAGTGAAGATCTCGATCTTCCATTTCATCTTCTTTATTTTAATGAAACACTGTACTAGAGATGTTTCAATTGCTTTTGAATGATTAATTTCCCTCCCCTGAAATGCAAAGTTCTGTGAGGTGCCCTCCCCTGAAATACTAAGTTTTGTGGGGTGTCTTTTATAGAGTAAATGAGCTTTCACTGCAATAGAAAGATATCATAAAACAATATTCACGTGATGAGAAATGTTCTCAGCTCAGGGAAAAGATGAAGATGGGCTGAACAAGCGGAAGGTATTGGTCATTATTCTGGTTACGATTGCTGTGGTCTTTCTCATGTCGGGCACCATCATCTGTTGTTACTTAAGAAGAAAAATACTCAGCTCAAAAGGTAACATCTTCCCATTGTGACAATTTCCCACATATATTAACCAAAATGTTGAGTAGGTCAGCAATTATTACAACAGGATTAAGATACAGTAAGTTCTTTGATTTGTTTCACGGTAGCAGAAATTGTTGGGAGTGTCCAAAAATCACTATCTGCAGTGAAAATCAGTGGTCAATTTTATTTTTTTGAATAATAACTTTTGTGTCTTTATATTATATTTAAGATCTCATATCACGTAAAAAAAAATACAAAATCACTGAAAAGTTTTAATAGTTATATTATCAAAACTGTTTTAACAGTAGCAACATTCAATCATTGTTAGGCGAGAAAAAACCTCTATTTTTAATAGATTTTATCAATTATAATTTTACTAATTAAATATTAAAATAACCAATTACAATACATATAAAATAAATCAATTTTTTACCTAGAAAAAGCTCAGCGTAGGGCACGGTCCAGGGTTAAGCTGAGGAGAAAAGGGCTGGGAAATTAGAAGCCCAGTGGGCTCGTGGTAATGAAATTTTTGTTTTTTTTTCTGGGCACCATTATTTTCCTTGCTTTCTTTTGGACAAGGTGGAAGCTGCAAACAGCTACAAGAGGGGAAAGGATATGTTTCAGTAAAACAGCAAGCCAAGACCCACCTGTACAAGTAAATGGGAATTTCCTATCCCGTTCTTTCTTCCTCTTGCCTTGGCGTGTTCTACAGGCTGTCAAATAAAGGTTTCATTCCAAACTGGCAAAATCATTCGACTTTCTGGCGGTAAAACTTGCATGAATTTATTAATTTCAATATGAATAACCTTTCTTTGACAAAATTAAATTGATTTTTTCTGTGTTTCTCTCTTACCATGACAGCATGATCAAGCTGATAGCCAACTGGGAATTGATTTTATATTCTTGGAGTCAAATCATTGCCGTTTCTTACACTTCAAGCAAATATTTTTTTTTCAGAGTATCCCCTTTTTTCTTCCTGGTTGAATTGATTGTATGTGTTTTTTCTAAGTCATTTGTGACAGGCGTGACTTGAATCTTGGTCCCTTCCACCGCTACCCACCTGCAGGAAAGACTATATTCTTTTTTTTTTCCGACCTGGGTGTTCGGGTCACCTTATATGCACCACAACTAATTCTCGGACTCACTTAATATCCTGCAAATCCAGTGAGCATGTAAAGCACCGTGGGGATGACAGACATGCATGGTGGGACTTAAACCCTGGTACAGAAAAACAAGTTCCTTCAATCGTTAGGCCAAAACCCCACTTGCGAAAGACTATATTCTTAGTTGTGTTTGTGATTGTCAAATTTTGAGACCTAATCTCATCATAATTCTAGTTCCTAGTGTTGTTTCTCTTTGTTATCCAACTTGTATCGAAGTCGATATCGTTCTTTAGATGCCACAGCTACTAAATGGGATTCCTCACTTGATCTCTTACAAATTAAATAAGAGAACAAGAATCGTGAAGTTCAAGAATCTCCTGGCAAAGATTTCTGCATATTTGTTGTGGTAGCTGCACAGGTTCTACAATCGAAAAATTTAACCCCCTCGAGGGTATTTTTGAAATTTTCAAGGAACATAGATGGTATTTTCAAATTTGTTATACATTAAAACCAATAAATTAGCCTCCGAAAAATACAAAAAAATAGCCCCGTGTTTGGGGGTGTTCCTGTTTTTTCCAAAATCTCTGCACAGTAAAACTACTGAAATAACACTTGAAAAATACAAAATAGAATACTGTAGCGGGGATAGTGTGATATTTTCCGCACCGTTTTTTCATAATTATTACTGGGTGCAGGGGTGTATACGTAATTGACCACTATTTAATTATTTTTTCTGAAACATTGCAGGCGCATCGTTCAAACTTGCCCGCAGTGTTTCACGTGCACACACTTTTAGGGTGGCGCGTGCGAGGACTTTAGGTGGTCGAAACTGCACTTTTAAATTGTATTCTCCATTTGAAATTGGTCATATATGTTACTCTTCATTTTGGTCCTTATTCTTTTTATTTTTAACAAAATTACACTTTATTTCTGTTTTAAAAAATACTTTTATTTGTCTCAGTCCCATGGTTATTTATTTCAATTTTATCATTCAATTGGAATTAATTATATATTTTATTTTTTATTTTGGTCATTATTCTTTGAATTTTTTATTTGATATTAATTCATTTGGTTTTTTTTGTCATTCTTGGACAATATTTATTTTATCTGTATTTATGCATCTATGCTTTTAATTTTTGTCCTTTTTTCACTGGGTTTTTATTTTTAATCGATTAATATTGCTCTGTGATTTATTGCGCAAGCGACCCTCTCCTTTGAAATATAAAAATATAAAAAATCATTTTTTAAAAAATAATTTTGAAATAAAAAACAAAAAATAACGACAAAAATAATTAAAATAGGGAAACATCAACTTCAAACTTTGTAGTTGTAATTAACACCCTCCATCAACGAAAACACATGCACATGCATTACGGATTCAATAGATTACATTACATTTCTCCGTCAAAGGCAAATTAACCACTGTCAATATCTTCAAAAAGAATTTCAAACTACGTAATGCCATATATTTTTGTGTTTGATGAAAGAACCAGTTCTTCGACGTTAGGTGCATTCATTTTATTAATCATCTAGCCCTGTCCATACGAGTCAACAACAACGTGTTTAAAATAAAATTAAAACGACTTAAGACTTACTGGAATTTTTTCAAACTATTTTTATTTAAAAATAATTAAAATAATATTACAGGTCATGACTGAGTCCTTGCTGAACATTTGCAGCATCTGTCTTTTTAAATCTGTCTTCCAGGTGTTTTTACAAGCAAGCTCCAATGGTATCGAGAATTGCTATCATCATCCTCTTTCATGTATTTCTCTCTTTAAATTCGCATCCTGCAAAAGCACAACCATGGATCAAAGCTGGCTATTGGTATTACCACACTGATCTCCCACTTTCTAAAATAAATTCTACCCTCTATACTCACCTTATCTGTGCTTTTGCGAACCTTAATTCATCTTCGTATCGCCTGTCTATCCCCTCCTCAGATGACTTTTCTGCCTTCACAAACACCGTAAAACGGAAGAATCCATCGATCACTACCTTACTATCCATTGGAGGCTGGAACACAAACTATTCAACACTCTCTGCAATGACGGGCAATTCTGCTTACAGGAAATATTTCATAGATGACTCAATAAAAACAGCGAGGCTTTATGGCTTTCAAGGGCTAGACTTCAGCTGGCTTTCGGCCAACACAAGCGATAACATGGACAACATGGGAGCCCTCTTCGAAGAGTGGCGTGCTGCTATTGCTTTGGAGACAAGAAACTCTAGCCTGTCAGAACTCATCCTGACAGCAGCCGTTCAGAATTTGCCATATCTGGATAATGGGAGTTTCCCTATAGACTCTATGCGGAGGAATTTGAATTGGATTCATGTACTGGCCTATGATTACTACGAACCAGAATGGGATAACTTTACTGCTGCTTCCTCACCTTTGTATGCTCCTGATAGTGATGTTAGCACTGATTCTGGAATAACGGCATGGATTAATGAAGGATTACCGGCTAGTGAGATGGTTTTAGGGTTGCCTTTCTTTGGTTTTGCGTGGAAACTTGCAAACCCGAATGAAAATTCCATCGGCGCACCAGCAACGGGACCAGCCGTTACAAAAACGGGATACATGAGCTATAAAGAAATCAATAATTATTTGAAAACAAACGGAGCAGCTGATCCTATCTACAATTCCACTTACGCAGTAAATTACGTCATTGTGGGGTCAGATTGGATTAGTTTTGATGGTGTCGATGTTGTTAGAATTAAGGTTTCTTATGCTAAGAAGAAGGCCCTCCTCGGATATGTTGTATGGGAAATCGCTCAAGATGACAACTGGGTACTCTCTCAAGCAGGTATGAGAATGTTCTTAAACCACAAAATGAATTTTTTGTTGGGAAATTCCGGCTTTCCCATGCGCGGACCGGGGATGTACTGATACTTGCTCATAGGAGGCTTAAGCACACTGACACAATATTTAACGTGGTTCGGCAAAATTGCCTACATCCACGGGAGAGAGACATTATATTAGAGATAGAGAAAGGTTACAATACATACATATAGAGGAGGAGGATTACATCCACTCTACTCAACTCATCAACTCTCTCTAGCTCTCTCTACACAACACATTCACTTGTGTTTCTCCCTCACTCTCCACAACACATTCACTTGTGTTGCTCTCTCTCTCTCTCTCTCTCTCTCTCTCTCTCTTTTAGCTCTAAGAAGCTCCTCTATTTATAGCAAGAGTGAGGAGACAATCTTAAATGGTTGGCCACCAAATTTTCTTCATAGTCAAAGGTTGGCCACCAAACTTAGGCAATTTACTATTTTCAACAATGGTGGGTTGGTTACCATTTTCAACAATGGTGGGTTGGTAACTCTACCGTTTTCAACAATGGTAGGATATTGCCACAAATGGCAATACACCTAACATTTTTGACCAATGTGATAACAATGATGTCAAGAGGTTGGCCTTGATTGATTAATTTGATTGTTGTGCAATATGAAGAGAATCTTTCCAGATATTCTTTTTATCTAAAATGTTATGAATTCCTACTTGCTTCAGGGTAAAACCAAGAGGCCATCATCGGCTATTGGTCATTAAGGCGTGTCATAATGCAGGATTGTGTACCTACTCGCATTTTTTTAATCTTTTGTGTTTAGCTAGTTGTATATAGCCTACCTATTTAAATTGGAGAATAGGTGCCATCTGGCCGCCAAAAAACAATCATTTATCATCCTTGAATGATCTGTGATTGCATTTTTTATGGAAAACATCTGCATCATCTTCTTTTAAATCTTTCTTGCTCATATCCTATGTTGGATAAGTCATCTAGGTTGTTGATGACCGGATGTGCCCGAAACAGGTAATTCCATAAGTCAAGGGAAAGCTTATACATTTGCGCCAATAATTCAGACCAACTCATGACATAAAAGAAGAAGAAATTAACAGTATCTTAAGAATTTACTGGACACCGTTCTGATCACTAATTCACATAATATGTTTATGTCCTCAGCTGGAGGGGTTGACTCAGGAGGAGGGGTCGATCACAAACAAAAACAACTACCAAAATCCCGTATATTGATTATCATCTTGACGACAACTGCTGCTGTTATTATTCTACTCGGCTTGGCATTTTATTTCAAAAGAATTAGAATCCTCAAAATAAAGAGTAAAGAAACAAAGTTGAAAGTAAATAATGCGGCAGCTGCAGGCGACTTCAACAGCAATAATCCTGATATGATAATATATAGTGTGGCAGAAATTGGGAAAGCTACAGGCCAGTTTATTATTGAAAATAAGCTTGGGGAGGGTGGATTTGGCCCTGTTTACAAGGTAATCAACTAATTATTCTTTATAGGTTTCCATGGGACATTACTTTTCAACTCATGATGCTATATTTTGTTGAGGGTTCGTGGAGATATGCAACCATGTGCATGAATGCACTGTGATTAAGCATCTCTATAGACATATAGAACTTGTGAAAATTGAATCATTAAGTTTACGTCTCCTACAATTTAGAGCAATCTGTCTCTTTTGTAGTGGAATATTAGGACGAGATATGATTATCTCCAAGCATTCAGATCTCAGTCTTTGAGTGAAGGAAACTATCATGACATTCTGTTTTTCCAGGGTGTTTTACCAGGTGGACAAGAAATAGCAGTGAAAAAACTTTCGAAATCCTCTAAGCAAGGATCTGATGAATTCAAGAATGAGGTCATGCTTACAGCAAAATTACAGCATGTAAATCTCGTGAAAGTTTTGGGATTTTGCGTTGACAGAGAAGAGAAGATGCTGATCTATGAGTATATGCCAAACAAAAGCCTGGACTATTACCTATTTGGTCAGCACTCAACATCCTTTTATGCTCGGATTTACAGAAATAAAAAAAGATTTGAGTGTGATTTAGTCTTTTATTGCATCACAATTTCATGATATTCTTTTGCATGTTCTTGTTAGTAAGCTGGAAGATGCTTGTAGCCTTGATAGTTTGTTATCTGATATGACAGATCCGATCCGGCGATATCAGTTGGATTGGAAGAAAAGGGAAGAAATCATTGAGGGGATTACTCAAGGCCTTCTATACCTACAGGAATACTCGAGGCTGACAATTATCCATCGAGACTTGAAAGCCAGCAACATTTTACTGGATGGGGATATGAAGGCTAAGATATCTGATTTTGGCATGGCTAGAATTTTCGCAAAAGATGAACATGAAGCAAACACTGACCGGCTTGTTGGGACATAGTGAGCATCATTTACACAGCCATTTCATACATAAATTCTTTTTGAAAACTTAAACATTGTGTTGATGAAATCGTCCTGTGCAGTGGTTATGTTCCTCCGGAATACGTCAGAAGGGGCCAGTATTCCGTAAAATCTGATGTTTACAGTTTTGGAGTTGTTCTACTGCATATCATAAGCGGCAAGAAGAATGGCTCTTTGTATGGTTCTGATGAAAGTTTAAGCCTCCTAGAACATGTAAGTTTCTTGATAATTAACACAACTAACGATATTTTAGATTTTGCATTTGCCATGCATGATTGTGGTTTCTGTTAATTGCAGGCTTACGAGCTGTGGAAAGATGATAGAGGCATGGAGATCATGGATCCATCGCTGGATGATACATTTTCCTCATGTAAATTAATTAAATGTCTGCAAATTGCACTGCTATGTGTCCAAGAAAATCCTGCTGATAGGCCGTCTATGCTGGAAGTTTCTTCTATGCTCAAAAACGAAACTGCCATTGTTACCATTCCCCGAAGGCCTGCTTTTTCAGTGAAGACAGATGAAGATGACAACAATAGACGTGATCGATTGCACTTGGAGATTTGTTCAGTTGATGATGCAACAATTACGCAAGCTATCGGACGATGAGGAAGTACTTTCTTGCTGATGCCTGAAATTAAATTTGTTTAGAGACTTGGGTATGTTTGGTATTGTTTTTGTGGTTGAACTTTTTAAAAAACAGTTTCATGAAAATAATATTTAGTTGCGATTCAAATTTTTTTTTGAAGTGTTTGGTTAAAATTGTTGTTGAGTTTGATGTTAATGAAAAACAGTTTCATGTGTTTGGTTATCAAAGTTTTCATATTGATTTTAACTTGTGAAATTACTTTAATTGGCGTGTGCGCGCGACACATGTATGTATATTTAAATATTGTATTAATAATCATAATTTCATAATGTAATGAACAATTCAAGTAAATTGGACTTTTTTTTTATTCTCCGATCAAACTACTTGTAAATCGATACGTGAATGCATCTATGATCCGTGACTATTTGATTGAGGAACAACATCTAGTAAAATATCATCTGAAACAAAATTAGAATTGCGAGGCAAAAGTTATATTCGGATATACTTCTAATATATTTATTGATATTTTAATTAAGTTTTTAAATTTTTAGATTATTTTAATATTAATAAAATATAATAAGTAATATTTTGAGTTTTGTTTATTTGTGCTTGTGGTGTGTGAAGGAGCAGAAATGAGGGTTTGATTTGAAATTAAATTCCAACGGTTGTTCACACTAAAACATCAACTTTTTTCAAACCACCGATCGGACCACACTGCCCAACACCTAGCTAGTTCTGAAGAATTTTGCTCACTGATGGGTTTTATATCTCGGGACAACTTGCTATCGGTAAATCAATCGTAATTCATTTTTCTTTTCTTTTTTCCTTTCTATAAAGAGTAATATAAAAAATATTCTTGTTATTGATATTCAATATTTTATTTTTATAGAATAATCATTAATAACTTACCAAAATATTCCTTTTCTTTTTCTAAGTAAATTAGTCTAATTTTTCCTAAATAAATCATGGCAATCATCTATCTATCTATCTATATTACTAATTTAATATCAATATTTCTGGCTGGTAGAATTATAAGGTAGGATAGCAACTGCGTGTCCCCCAGAAAATAGGAAGCATATACATTGTATATGGATGTTTGGTATAAATAAATTGATTGTCGTGCATTTAATATTGTGAAACTTTATGTAATTATCTATAGAAATTTATTGGAAAGCATTGTCCCTGTCAACTTATCATATAATATTTTAAAGAAATTTAAAAAATAAGAATTACAAGGATTGTAGAAAAAGTTGAAGAGACTGAAATATAAATGATAATATATACATATTTAGAGAATAAATGTTTTATAATTATATAATTACTTACTGGCACCTAATATCATAATTTTTTTTTGTTATATATTGCTACTTCACTCGTTCACTTTTTATATGAAAAACAATTTAAAAAAAATTAAAAAATAAAATTTATCACAATCCTAAATCTTTATATATATATATATATATATATATATATATATATATATAAAATAACATCATCAAAGATCATACCAATATGTAAATTAATAAACCACTCAAATTAGACAGCAAACCAAAACTTACCAACAACCTTATATTAGTTGTGTTTAAGAGAGTTTCTATTTTTATTGTTTGGTGTTCTTTTTTAATATTTATGGCTTTAAGAGATAATAAATTGTTCTTTTAATATTTTTTATAGCTTTAATATATTAATATTAAAAAATTCTAAGAAAATAATTTTAATATATGTTTAAGAAAAAAACTATTCTGAAAATAAATCTCCTTCCTAATCGAACCACACTCAATCATCTCATGTAGGCCACCTTTTTATAATCTTTTATCTTTTATTTTTTAGTTGTTAAGAAATTATATAATCTAAAAATTTAATCTAAAAATTTAAATTGATAGGTAAGGTACACATATATGATGTATATTATATCTGAGGGCAAGCTCTCGATTTTTTTAGTATTAAAAAAATATTATATAAAAATGTTAAACAAAATATTGTTTAATATATTTTTAAATAAAAAATATTTTAAAAAACAACATACAGTACAATATCTAAAAAATGAGAGTTTGAGGTTAAGCTTAGGAGAAAAGGGTTCGGAAATTAGAAGCTCAGCTGGGCTCGTGGTTATGAAACGTTTCTTTTTCTTTGGACAAGGGGAAGCTGCAAACAGCTAAAAGAGGGGGAAGAAGAGATGTTTAAGCATCTCTCTGTCCTGAAGAAGGAAATTAGGACAATAGTAAAATAGCAAGCAAAGACCCAGTTGTACAAGTAAGTGGAAATTTCCTAACATTCCTGTAAAGAATATTCAGGATGGGTTGTATTTTTTTATATATATTACCGTTGTAAAAGACAAAGCAAGTATCGTTTATATATTTTATTGTTTTGCCCATGTAATTAGGTTCTAAGATAAAAGTATATATCTGCCATCAATGTAACTCAGAAAAGATTAACGAAACTAATACAAATTACAAGTTTTTACATGGTATCAGAGCATACCTTCTTCTTTCTGAAATTGAAGCTCTGAAATCGAATTTCTGATCTGAAATCAAAGTGTTGAATCGTATCCTTTTTTTTCAACACTACCCGTAAACCAATTTTCTTTGGTTGATTTCCACAGTACCTGTTGTCAACAGGTTTATCACAAATCCCACAAATTTCGAAACATTCAAATCCTCCATTTTCTACTCAGAAATCCGAAGTTCTTAGTCTCAGAAACCCCGGCAACCAAAACCCAAAATTTTTCCCCAGATTTTCCCCAGTTTTTCCCAGAAACTCGTATTTTCTCAGCAACCAAACACCCCGGAATTTTCCCCAGAAATTTTTCCCCATAAACCAAACTCTCCCAGCAACCAAACAACCGAACATTTTCCCTAGAAACTCGTATTTTTCATCCGAATTCGTATTTTTGTTTTTTTTTTCTTCTTTCGAATCATCACAAACCCGAAGTTTTTTTCCCTTTCAAATCTACACACACGAACCCAGAAATTCCCAGATTGAAACACGAGCCCACCACCACGAACAACCACAGATTCAAACGAAAATTCATCCCACAAAATACAAACTCAGAATGGAAATTACTCGAACACTGACCTCCAAACCGTCCCCACCAGTGGTGGTTCATCAAGATGACTTCTCCTTCGAACAGATCCGAGGGGAGATTTTAAGAAAAAATTCTGAACCGGATCTTGAAGGTGCATACGCCACTGTCTGGCGAGAACAACATCAGAAAACAGTCATGGGAGGCAGGACCCATGATGTTTCCGTTGTCTCAGCTGAGAGCACCGTGTTATTCACACGGAGCCACAGATCGGAGAAGGGAGCTGGATTTGACAGAGATCGGGAGCTATGGGAAGGACACGGGAGAGAGGTTGGAAATGAAAGAGATCGAAAAATATGGGGACCCGGGGGAGAGGCTGAAAAAAACGTAAAGAATGGGTTTAACCCAAGTGAGAACCCGGGCAGTCCAAGTGTAAAAAAACCGGGAGGGCTGGTTTGCACACATTGTGGTAAACCGGGTCACTCAAAACAGAGGTGTTATGAAATAATTGGGTATCCAGAGTGGTGGGATTTTAAGAAGACACCTCAGAAAAATTTCGGACAACATATGACAAATATTATGGGAGTCGAACCACGACAACCAACTGCGAACGTTGCTCATCCAGGTATAATAGGTAAAAATTTATAAGTATCTGCTATTGCAAAAAATACTTGGATTATTGATACAGGTGCATCCGACCACATGACTAACGACTCGGTAATTTAAATTTTACTAAATCTTCCTCTCGATCGATTATTTACACAGCTAATGGTAGTCCTTCACCTATTACCGGAGAAGGGTCTATAACCCTGACCGAATCTCTCACCCTAGATACAGTTCTAGTGGTTCCGTCCCTCGCATACAACCTCCTTTCGGTTAGCCAAATTACATCTGCTCTCTCATGTACTGTAATTTTTTGGCCACTATTTTGTGTTTTTCAGGACATTCTAACCCGGAAGATTCTTGGCTATGGTGTTAGACGGGGACATCTTTATTATCTGGAATTAACCGAGAAGGGGAGGTCAAGGTTCAGTCAGGCACATCAAACTACGAGTAAAGACAAAAAAGAAGCTCTCATTTGGTTATGG
Organism: Salix exigua; assembly: GCA_032356905.1. Classification (NCBI taxonomy): domain Eukaryota; kingdom Viridiplantae; phylum Streptophyta; class Magnoliopsida; order Malpighiales; family Salicaceae; genus Salix; species Salix exigua. Next base: position 11,066,952 of record CM063605.1, read on the forward strand.
CATCGCAGACTAGGTCATCTATCATTTGGGTACCTGAAGAAATTACGACCGCACTTGTTTTCAGATTTAAGTAGTTCAGACTTTAAGTGCGACACCTGTGAATTGGCCAAAAGCCACCGTATCCCTTATTTACCAAGTGTGAGTAAAAGTTCTGAACCTTTTGCAATTATTCACTCAGATGTTTGGGGGCCTGCAAAAATTCCATCTTTTTCCGGTGCACGCTATTTTATTACTTTTATTGATGAATGCACTCGAATGACTTGGATCTCACTTCTGAAAAATAAGAATGAGGTGAAGACAGCTTTTCAGGAATTTCATAAAATGGTGACAAGTCAATATCAGAGGTCAATTCGTACACTTCAATCAGACAATGGTACAGAATTTATGGATAAAAATCTTGGGACATATCTGGGTAATCATGGAATTCGACATCAAACTTCTTGCACCTATACTCCACAGCAAAATGGGCTTGCTGAGCGGAAAAATAGGCAAATTATGGAAGTCGTTCGGGCATCCTTGTTTGGTATGAATATGCCTAAATTTTATTGGGGAGAAGTAGTTAAATCGGCTGCCTATTTAATCAACCGTACTCCATCCAGTGTGCTCAATTTTCATACTCCTCAACAAAAGATGGAATCACTACTCTCCGTCCCTCATCTACCAAACCTTGAACCCAGAATATTTGGATGCACAGATATGTCTACGTACCAAAAGTTCTACGGAGTAAACTTGATCCGTGTGCAAAAAGGTGTGTTTTCGTTGGTTACTCCGAATTTCAGAAGGGATATAGGTGTTATGATCCGCTGCACCCGAAATTACATATTACCCTAGATACCTCGTTCCATGAATTGGAGCCTTACTATTCGGGGGGAGCATCCGGGTCGTCTCTTCAGGGGGAGAGACATAATGAAGAGTACGACGATGATCTGTTTATATTAGAAGAAAATGGAGGGGTACTTGACACATTCAATGAAGCAATACGACAACGACAAGATGGTATGGACTCTAACAATGGTACTAGTTTGGATATTTACATAGATCAGAACAACCCCACTCGGTATCCAGAGATGTCTACACCATTAGCCGAAGAATCAACCCGGAACACTTGTCCTCAGGTAAATCCAAACCATATAATTGATGAAACTAATGAAATTCCTGCTCAGAATATTTGTCCTCAGGTAAATCCAAACCATATAATTGAGGAAACTAATGAAATTCCTGCTCCTATAGAAGATATAACACATAAATATCCACATAGATCAAATAGGGGAATTCCGAAGAAACAATATGAACCTGATCTAAATACTAAGACTAAATACCCTATCAACAATTATGTGTCTCCCCATGGGTTGTCTAAATCGTATGTTTTTTCTGTTAATCAATTATCTACTGTATCTATTCTTAGCAACATACAGGACGCACTAGCAGATCAAAAATGGACAAAGGCAATGAATGAAGAAATGGAGGCACTCCAGAGGAATAACACTTGGGAGATATGTCCACTACCAAAAGGAAAGAAGACCGTTGGGTGCAGATGGGTGTTCACTATAAAACTCAATGCGGACGGCAGTATTAACAGATACAAAGCAAGACTAGTTGCAAAAGGGTATACGCAGAAATATGGGGTAGATTATCAAGAAACATTTGCTCCAGTTGCAAAGATCAATACTATTCGTATCCTCATATCCTTAGCAGTTAATCGAGACTGGGGTCTCCAACAATTTGATGTCAAGAATGCTTTCCTAAATGGAGTTCTTGAAGAAGAAGTCTACATGGATCAGCCACCTGGAACTAAACAAAATCCCTCGAGTAGAGATAAAGTTTGTAAACTAAAGAAGGCATTATATGGGCTGAAACAGTCACCACGGGCATGGTTTGGAAGATTTTCATCCACAATGAAGGATTTTGGGTACAAGCAAAGCAACTCAGATCACACGCTATTTATAAAACACAAAGAAGGGAAAATTACAGCATTAATTGTGTATGTAGATGATATGGTTATAACAGGAGACGATCAAGAAGAAAGAAAAGCACTTCAACAATTTCTAGCTTCAAAATTTGAAATGAAGGATCTCGGACAATTGAAGTATTTCCTAGGGATTGAAGTCTCAAGGTCAAAAACCGGGATATGCCTATCACAGCGAAAGTATGTGTTAGATTTATTAACGAAAACTGGAATGCTTGCATGTAAACCAGTCGACACACCAATAGAAATGAATCACAAGTTAGGAGAGACAAAGAATCAGACATTAGCGGACAAAGGCTGTTATCAAAGATTAGTTGGGAAGCTGATATATCTATCACATACAAGGCCAGATATAGCCTATGCAGTAAGTGTGGTAAGCCAATTTATGCACTCACTAGGAGAAGAACATATGAACGCAGTATACCGGATTTTAAGGTACTTGAAGAGTGCTCCAGGAAGAGGCCTATTATTTTCAAAAAATGAGACTCGCACAATTGAAGGTTTTACAGACTCGGATTGGGCAGGAAACCAAACTGATAGAAGATCGACATCAGGATACTTTACGTTTGTAGAAGGCAATCTGGTTACTTGGAGAAGTAAAAAGCAGAAAGTAGTCGCTAGATCAAGTGCAGAAGCAGAATTCCGAGGTATGGCTCATGGTGTGTGTGAATTATTATGGATAAAACATGTGTTGCAGGATTTGGGAATAGATTATGGGACACCTATGAACCTACACTGTGATAATAAAGCGGCTATTGAGATTGCTCATAATCCAGTTCAACATGATCGAACCAAACACGTTGAAGTAGATCGACACTTCATAAAGGAGAATCTTGATAGGAAAATTATACAATTTCCTTTTGTGCGGTCCGAAGATCAGTTAGCTGATATCCTGACAAAGGCAGTTTCAGGAAGAGTATTTCATGACGCTATTAGCAAGATGGGCATGATAAATATCTATGCTCCATCTTGAGGGGGAGTGTAAAGAATATTCAGGATGGGTTGTATTTTTTTTTATATATTACCGTTGTAAAAGACAAAGCAAGTTACCGTTTATATATTTTATTGTTTTGCCCATGTAATTAGGTTCTAAGATAAAAGTATATATCTGCCATCAATGTAACTCAGAAAAGATTAACGAAACTAATACAAATTACAAGTTTTTACAATTCCTCTTACCCTGCTGAATTGAATATTTCTTCTTGGAGTCGAATCATTGAAGCAGATATTTTTTTCAGAAATATTCAAGGCCCCGGATCCAAGAACTTGACTTCAAACAGATACAGATTAGGAGTCCTGCTGGTGTTACCAAAGTAAGCGCCTTCTTCAGTGGCTCGCAACACTATGATCATCACCCTCCTTCTCTTTTTATCTTCCTATGTTCACAGCTCAAACTCGCATGAAACCTGGATTAGAGCAGGTTACTGGGATTCCGTCAGTGAAATGCCCGTTTCTGATATCAATTCTGCTCTTTTTACTCACCTTGTATGTGGTTTTTCTTATATAAATTATTCTACTTATCAAATTCATATCAACTCTTCCAAAGAACCCCACTTCTCTACTTTCACAGGCACTGTCAGGGTTAAAAACCCTTCTGTTAAAACCCTCCTGTCCATCTCGGCTAGGAGGGAAGGTCTTCCAACTTTTTCCTCGATGATAAATCAGTCTTCTTATAGAAAATCTTTTATCGAGTCCTCGATATATACAGCGAGGATTTATGGCTTTGATGGCCTGGACCTTTCGGTTGGGCCGAGTATCAGCATCAACATGACCAATCTAGGAACCCTTTTCGATGAGTGGCGAGTCGCAATAGCTTCTGATTCAAGAAAATCTGGCAAGTCCCAGTTGGTCTTGGTAATGTCAGCTAGGTACTCGCCTGCTCAGCACCCGGTTACTTATCCCATTGGCATCATTAAAAGGACCTTAGATTGGATACATCTCATTGCATATGACTATCATGTGCCTGCAGAATTTAATTTTACTGGCGCGCATGCTGCTTTGTATGGCCCTTCAAATTGGGCCAACACCGATGAATGGATAAAGGAATGGTTAAGAGGAGGATTATCTGCTAGCAAACTGGTTTTGGGTTTGCCTTTCCGTGGCTATGCATGGACACTGGTGAACCCCAACGAAAATGCAATCGGGGCACCCTCCTCAGGTCCACGTGTAACAAGTGATGGCTCCATGGGTTATAAGAATATTAAATCTTTCATTAAAGGTTATGGCTATGGAGCTGCAGCCGTGTACAATTCTACCTATGTTATGAAGCTTTTCGTTGTTGGGTCGACATGGATCAATTTTGATGATGTGGAGTCTATCAAGGCTAAGATTTCTTATGCAAGGGAAAATAATCTTAGAGGTTACAGCGTATTTCAGCTCTCCAATGACGATAATTGGATTCTTTCTCGAGCAGGTAGGTTATCAGTGAAGATCTCGATCTTCCATTTCATCCTCTATATTTTAATGAAACACTGGACTAGAGATGTTTCAATTGCTTTTGAATGATTAATTTCCCTCCCCTGAAATACAAAGTTCTGTGAGGTGCCCTCCCCTGAAATACTAAGTTTTGTGGGGTGTCTTTTATAGAGTAAATGAGCTTTCACTGCAATAGAAAGATATCATAAAACAATACTCACGTGATGAGAAATGTTCTCAGCTCAGGGAAAAGATGAAGATGGGCTGAACAAGCGGAAGGTATTGGTCATTATTCTGGTTACGATTGCTGTGGTCTTTCTCATGTCGGGCACCATCATCTGTTGTTACTTAAGAAGAAAAATACTCAGCTCAAAAGGTAACATCTTCCCATTGTGACAATTTCCCACATATATTAACGAAAATGTTGAGTAGGTCAGCAATTATTACAACAGGATTAAGATACAGTAAGTTCTTTGATTTGTTTCACGGTAGCAGAAATTGTTGGGAGTGTCCAAAAATCACTATCTGCAGTGAAAATCAATGTATCTGCTACTAGAGTTATGAGGTGATGCTCCGCATCTGCAAGCACTCAGTTTTGATACGATTGCGGCGGCTACCAATAACTTTTCGAGTGAAAACAAACTTGGAGCAGGTGGATTTGGCTCTGTCTACAAGGTAAAATAAATTTGGAAAAATATAAATGTGTTCTGGTTCTATCACTTCAGAACATATAAGTAATTGTCCTGGATGACTTTGAAAGGAAAACATGACAGCATGAGGCATTTGTTTTGCCAGGGTAAACTACCTGACGGAAAGGAAATAGCCGTGAAGAGACTATCAAAAACTTCGACTCAAGGTGAAGAGGAGTTCAAAAATGAGCATACACTTACAGGAAAACTTCAGCATGTGAATGTAGTTACAGTGCTGGGATTTTGCAATGAGAGGAAGGAAAAGATGTTGATCTACGAGTACATGCCGAACAAGAGCTTGGATTTCTACATCTATGGTCAGTAGAATCTTTTTCTCTTCGCCAACCTTCTAAATGAACCTCCAATAACTGTTTAAGGTCTATACTTCGATGTAGATCCCATCAGAAGATACATTTTAGATTGGAGAAAACGCGTTCAGATTATTGAAGGTCTTACTCAAGGGCTTCTATATCTCCAAGAATTCTCAAATTTTACCATTATTCATCGAGACATTAAGAGTAGCAACATTCTATTGGATGAGGACATGAACCCTAAGATATCAGACTTTGGTATGGCTAGGCTCTTCAGGAAAGATGATCTCGAAGCAAACACAAGGAGGATAGTTGGAACATAGTAAGGATATTGTCTCAAAATGGTATTTCGAATTAAAGTGTTTGCTAAACCCTTCTCATTCTTATTTATTTTTCTGAGTTGCAGTGGCTATGTCCCACCTGAATATGTAAGAAAAGGCATATATTCCATGAAATATGATGTTTACAGCTTTGGAGTTCTACTTCTGCAAATCTTAAGTGGCAAGAGGAGTACATGTTACTATGGTTCAGACGAAAACTGGAACCTTCTTGAATATGTAAGTGATCAGTCACATCTTTTCCAATATATGAACACATAATTAACTCTCTTTTTTCCATGGTATGCATTTGAATACCAAAGATGGTTATCAAATTGTTTCAGGCATATGAATTATGGAAAAATGGTGAAGGTGTGGAGTTTTTCGATCCATCGCTAGACGATTCATCTTCATCATGTAAGCTCACAAGATGCCTGCAAATTGCTCTATTATGTGTCCAAAGAAAATCCTTTACACAGGCCATCTATGTTAAAGATGTGACTGATCACTTACATATTCAAGAAGGTTCCAGTTTTCGTCTGAACCATAGTAGCATGTACTCCTCTTGCCACTTATGATTTGCAGAAGTAGAACTCCAAAGCTGTAAACATCATATTTCATGGAATATATGCCTTTTCTTACATATTCAGGGGGTACATAGCCACTGCAACTCAAAAAAAATAAATAAGAATGAGAAGGGTTTAGCAAACACTTTAATTAGAAATACCATTTTGAGACAATATCCTTACTATGTTCCAACTATCCTCCTTGTGTTTGCTTCGAGTTCATCTTTCCTGAAGAGCCTAGCCATACCAAAGTCTGATATCTTAGGGTTCATATCCTCATCCAATAGAATGTTGCTACTCTTTATGTCTCGATGAATAATGGTAAAATTTGAGAATTTGAACTAATTTTGTTTTGAATAAATATATTTATTTTTATACACACACACATAAATAGCACACAAAAACACTCTAAAATTAAAATATTTTATTCTAATTAAAAAATTACAAGGATTGTAGAAAAAGTTGAAGAGACTGAAATATAAATGATAGTATATAAATATTTAAATAATAATTGTTTTATAATTATATAATTAGTTATTAGTAATTAATATCATAAATATTTTGTTATATACTACTACTTCACTCGTTCTTTTTTCTTATATGAAAAGCAATTTAACAAACAAAGGTTATCACAATCCTAAATCTTATAAGAAAAATAATATCATCAAAGATCATACCAATATGTAAATTAATAAACCACTCAAGTTAGACAAGAAACCAACACTTACCAACAGCTATTGCAACAACAACCTTATATTAGTTGTGTTTAAGAGAGTTTATATTTATATTGTTTGGTGTTTTTTAAAATTATTTCTGGCTTTAAGAGATAATAAATTGTTCTTTTAATATATTAATATTAAAAAATTCTAAAAAACTAATTTTAATATATATTTAAGAAAAAACTATTTTGAAAATAAATCTCCATCGTAGTAATCGAACCACACTCAATGCTCTCATGTAGGCTGCCATTTTGTAATTTTCCACCTTTTAGCTAGCTGGCTCATCTTAAAAGTTTCGAGTTATCGTATATGATTTATATTATTTTTTAACATATATTCTTAAGTGAAAGTTTTTTAGACTTGAAACTTACACACACGTCTGCAGTATCTCATATTTATTTTTTATAAAATAAAATGAGGATGATGAGATTTGAACCCGTGACCACTAAATCAATAAAATTCTAATATCATGTCAACAAACTATCTCATCTAAAAACTTAAATTATTAAATAAATTTATTGTATATAGTTTATATTATTCTTTAATATTAATTACTGCTAATATTCATCAATCATTAGCAAATTATATGAAAAATCAAAGGCCACTACAAGTCTACACGTACAAAAATAATGTTTACGATCCTCGAACTATCAATTTTTTTTCTAGTATTAAAAAAATATTATATAAGATATTTTTAAACCAAATATTGTTTAATATATTTCTAAATAAAAAAAATTATTTTAAAAAAACAACATACTATACAATATCTAAAAATTGAGTTGGGCTGAAAAAGGTTATATTTTATTTGGAGAAAAGGTTAAGCTAAGGAGAGAAGGGTTGGGAAATTAGAAGCTCAGTTGGGCTCGTTTAGGAGACTTTTTATTTATTTTTTCGTGGCACCATCATTTTTCTTTGGGCAAGGTGGAAGTAAGACTTTCATGACTTTTGTAGTTTCAATATGAATAACCTTCTTTGAAAAAATTAAATTCAATTTCTGGTAGGTGAAAGTTGACTGGAAATGACAATTGTACAAACATATAATTGTATCATAGGATTAATCATGATACGTTTAAGCTGGTCTGGACACTCCAATTGAGTCAAAACGATCAAAGGATGCTTGGTATTTGGTGCCCGAAAAAAACAGGAAAGAAAGCTAGGACTTACAAGATGATCAAAGAGACAATAATAATACTATTCTCACATATGACTGGTCAGCAGGCGTGTTATCCACCAGAGTAGAATTGAAAATTCTAACAATTAATTTTCTTGATCGGTTAGCCTCATATATTTCTTGACAAGGCTCTGAAACATTGACTGGGCAAATACGGCTGCTGAATTTACTGTCTGGCCTTGTCCATCGGCTGCCTTCTTAAGATAATTTGGAAACGAGTGAGGTGTGAGTTTCATCCGAGTTAACAACACGTTTTTACAATAAAATTAAAACGACTCTAGTTTTACGGGAGTTTCTTGAAAATGTTTTTTACTTATAAATATATTAAAATAATATTACATGTCATGACCGAGTCCTTGCTGAACATTTGCAGCTTCTGTCTTTGTAAATCTGCCTTCCTTCCAGGTGTTTTTACCAAGCAAGCTATAATGGTATCAAGAGTTGCTATCATATATTGAAAATCTTGAGATGATACATTACCGGTGGCGAGTCGCTATAGCTTCTGATTCAAAAAAATCTGGCAAGTCCCAGTTGCTCTTGGTAATGTCAGCTAGCTACTTGCCTGCTCAGCACCCGGTTACTTATCCCATTGACATCATGAAAAGGACCTAGATTGAATACATCTCATTGCATATGACTATCATGTGCCTGCAGAATTTAATTTTACTGGCGCGCATGCTGCTTTATATGGCCCTTCAAATTGGGTCAACACCGATGAATGGATAAAGGATTGGTTAAGAGGAGGATTCTCTGCTAGCAAACTGGTTTTGGGTTTGCCTTACCATGGCTATGCGTGGAGACTGGTGAACCCCGACGAAAATGCAATCGGGGCACCCTCCTCAGGTCCAGGTGTTACAAGTGATGGCTCCATGGGTTACAAGAGTATTAAATCTTTCATTAAAGGTTATGGCTATGGAGCTGCAGAAGTGTACAATTCTACCTATGTCATGAAGCTTTTCGTTTCGGGGTCGACTTGGATCAATTTTGATGATGTGGGGTCTATCAAGGCTAAGATTTCTTATGCAAGGGAAAATAATCTTAGAGGTTACAGCGTATTTCAGCTCTCCAATGACGATAATTGGATTCTTTCTCGAGCAGGTAGGTTATCAGTGAAGATCTCGATCTTCCATTTCATCCTCTATATTTTAATGAAACACTGGACTAGAGATGTTTCAATTGCTTTTGAATGATTAATTTCCCTCCCCTGAAATGCAAAGTTCTGTGAGGTGCCCTCCCCTGAAATACTAAGTTTTGTGGGGTGTCTTTTATAGAGTAAATGAGCTTTCACTGCAATAGAAAGATATCATAAAACAATACTCACGTGATGAGAAATGTTCTCAGCTCAGGGAAAAGATGAAGATGGGCTGAACAAGCGGAAGGTATTGGTGATTATTCTGGTTATGATTGCTGTGGTCTTTCTCATGTCGGGCACCATCATTTGTTGTTACTTTAGAAGAAAAATACGCAGCTCAAAAGGTAACATCTTCTCATTGTGACAATTTCCCAAATATATTAACCAAAATGATGAGTCGGTTCAGCAATTATTACAACAGGATTAAGATACAGTTAGTTCTTTGATTTGTTTCATGGTAGCAGAAATTGCTGGGAGAGTCCAAAAATCACTCTCTGCAGTGAAAATCATTGGTCAATTTTATTTTTTTGAATAATATTATATATGATATTTAAGAAGTTTTAATACAAAATCACTGAAAAGTTTTAATAGTTATATTATCAAAACTGTTTTAACAGTAGCAACATTCAATCATTGTTAGGCGAGAAAAAACCTTTATTTTTAATAAATTTTATCAATTATAATTTTATCAATTAAATATTAAAATAACCAATTACAATATGTATAAAATAAATCAATTTTTTACATAGAAAAAGCTCAGCGCCACGGTCGAGGGTTAAGCTGAGGAGAAAAGGGCTGGGAAATTAGAAGCCCAGTGGGCTCGTGGTAATGAAATTTTTGTTTTTTTTTTCTGGGCACCATTATTTTCCTTGCTTTCTTTTGGACAAGGTGGAAGCTGCAAACAGCTACAAGAGGGCAAAGGATATGTTTCAGTAAAACAGCAAGCCAAGACCCACCTGTACAAGTAAATGGAAATTAATATCGCTTGTTTTTTTCTCTTTGTTCTTTGGATAATTTTAGTTAAAATGTTTTGCTTTTTTTTTCATGACAATTTAATGATATTAATTGTTTGGGTAATAATATTGATAATAATTTTTACTATTATAGCAATGATAATGAGAGAATTTTCAGGAATACAAAAGGGTAGTAATATTGATAATAAATTCATATGGATGAATTTTCAATTGATGTTATTTGATTATTACAGTTATTTTCATAATTTATATTTTGTGTTTGTGTTTGATTTACAAAGGTCAACGATCAATTTATATTTGATTATTGCAGTTAAGAGTAGGTGATTACTTTTTTTTTTGTGAAAGACAAAAAGATTTCAGAAAAATAATACTGTATTTAATTCCTAATTAATTCATTTTGGTCTCGATGAAAACATTTTCTAATTTTAACCCTTGATAGGCTTGCTTTGCTCGGCTGTGATTTATTATACAATGACACTCTCCTTTCAGGAATATTAGTTGTTTCTTAAAATATAGATATTAATAATAATTTATTTATTTTTAATAAGAGTCAATCTTCAATTGGACCACAATATATATATTGAAAATCTTGAGATGATACATTACCCGGTGGCCTATTCTATCCTTTTTTTCTTCTTTTTCTTTTTCTAGAGAGAGAGATGGAGACTTTGACTAGTAAACGGATGAACAACACTTAACAACTTTAACTTTGAGGGAAGTAAGGATGGTTGAGAGTCATTTCTAGTTGAATTTATAAGTGATTAATATTATTTTGAAAAGTATTTTTTATTTAAAAATATATTAAAATGATATTTTTTATTTTTAAAAAAATATTTTTGACATTGACATATGAAAATGATCTAAAAACATGTAATTTGAAATAAAAAAAAATTCCAAAAATAAATAAGCTACTCTAAAATTCCAAAAAATTTAAGAAAATTCAAATTGTTTGAAGGACAAAATTGATGAAAAAACTTGTTGGGGGGAAATATTGATACCAACCCAATAGCTGAGGGGTGGGATATTTGATTGGATTCTACCACATCTACAGATGTCTGGGTCGTCGATATTAATGGGCTTGTCCAGGACAAGGACAAGGACTATTCAATTTCTTGGTCTTAGGTTTATTTCACTTTCGCTCTGCTGGCCGAATTTATTGTCTGGCCCTGCCCATCAGCTGCCTTAAGATGATTTGGAAACGAGTGAGGTGTGAGTTTCATCCGAGTTAACAGCACGTTTTTAAAATAAAATTAAAATTAACGACTCTAGTTTTACGGGAGTTTCTTGAAACTATTTTTTACTTACAAATATATTAAAATAATATTACATGTCACACAGCTCTTGCTGAACATCTGCAGCTTCTGTTTTTCTAAATCTGCCTTCCTTCCAGATGTTATTCCCAAGCAAGCTCCAATGGTATCGAGAATTGCTATCATCATCCTCTTTCAGGTATTTCTCTCTTTAAATTCGCATCCTGCAAAAGCACAAGCATGGATCAAAGCTGGCTACTGGTATTATGACAGTGGCTTGCCAGTTTCTGACATAAATTCTACCCTCTATACTCACCTTATCTATGCTGCTGCTGGCCTTAATTCATCTTCGTATCACCTGTCTATCCCTTCCTCATATGACGGAGAGTTTTCCGCCTTCACAAACACCGTAAAACAGAAGAATCCATCGATCACTACCTTACTATCCATTGGAGGCTGGGACACAAAGTATTCAACACTCTCTGCAATGGCAGGCAATTCTACCCGCAGGAAATCTTTCATTGATGACTCAATAAAAACGGCGAGGCATTATGGCTTTCAAGGGCTAGACTTCAGCTGGCTTTCTGCCAACACAAGCGATAACATGGCCAACATGGGTACCCTCTTCGAAGAATGGCGTGCTGCTATTGCTTTGGAGACAAGAAACTCTAGCCTGTCAGAACTCATCCTGACAGCAGCCGTTAAATGGTCGCCAACACTGAATGATGTGAGTTTCCCTATAGACTCTATGCGGAGGAATTTGAATTGGACTCATGTACTGGCCTATGACTACTACGATCCGGAATGGGATAACTTTACGGCTGCTTCCGCAGCTTTGTATGCTCCTGATAGTGATGTTTGCACTGATACTGGAATAGAAGCATGGATTATACAAGGATTTCCGGCTAGTAAGTTGGTTTTAGGGTTGCCTTTCTTTGGTTATGCGTGGAAACTTGCAAACCCGACTGAAAATTCCATCGGCGCACCAGCAACGGGACCAGCCGTTACCAAAGAGGGAGAAATGAGCTATAAAGAAATCAATAATTATTCCAAAACACAAGGAGCAGTTGGTCCTGTCTACAACTCCTATTATGAAGTAAATTACGTCATTGTGGGGTCAGATTGGATTAGTTTTGATGGTGTCGATGTTGTTAGAATTAAGGTTTCTTATGCTAAGGAGAAGGCCCTCCTCGGATATGTTGTATGGGAAATCTCTCAAGATGACAACTGGGTACTCTCTGAAGCAGGTATGAGAATGTTCTTAAACCGCAAAATGATTTTTTTACCAATGTGATAATGATGTCAAGAGGTTGTCCTTGATTGATTAATTTGATTGTTGTGCAATATAAAGAGAATCTTGCCAGATATTCTTTTTATATGAAATCTTGTGCATTCCTACTTGCTTCAGGATCGTGTAGCTACTTGTAGCTTTTTTAATCTTTTGTGTTTAGGAGGTTGGATATTGCCTGGCTATTTAAATTGGAGAATTGGTACCATCTGGCCGCCAAAAGGCAATCATTTATCATCCTTGAATGATCTGTGATTGCATATTTGATGGAAAACATCTGCATCATCTTCTTTTAAATCTTTCTTGCTCATATCCTAGGTTGGATAAGTCATCTAGGTTGTTGATAATAGCATGTGCCAGAAACAAGTAACTCGATAAGTCAAGGGAAAACTTATACATTTGCGCCAATAATTTAGACCAACTCATGATATAAATGAAGAAATTAACAGTATCTTAAGAATTTACTGGACACCGACAGTTCCGATCACTAATTCACATAATATGTTTATGTCCTCAGCTGGAGGGGTCAACTCAGGTGGAGGGGTCGATCACAAACAAAAACGACTACAAAAATCCCGTATATTGATTATCATCTTGACAACAACTGTTGCTGTTATTATTGTACTGGGCTTGACATTTTATTTCATAAGAATTAGAATCCTCAAATCAAAGAGTAAAGGGACAAAGTTGAAAGTAAATAATGCGGCAGCTGCAGGCGACTTCCACAACAATAATCCTGATATGAAAGTATATAGTTTGGCAGACATTGGGAAAGCTACAGACCAGTTTATTTTTGAAAATAAGCTCGGGGAGGGTGGATTTGGCCCTGTTTACAAGGTAATCAACTAATTATTCTTTATAGGTTTCAATGGGACAGTACTCATGATGCTATATTTTGGTGAGGATTCGTGGAGATATGCAACCATGTGCAAGAATGCACTGTGATTAAGCATCTCTAGAGACTTATAGAACTTGTGAAAATGGAATCATTAAGTTTCTGTCTCCTACCATTTAGAGCACCCTGTCTCTTTTGCAGTGGAATATTAGGACGAGATATGTTTATCTCCAAGCATTCTGATCTCAGTCTTTGAGTGAGAGAATCTAGCATGACATTCTGTTTTTCCAGGGTGTTTTACCGGGTGGACAAGAAATAGCAGTGAAAAAACTTTCCAAATCCTCTAAGCAAGGATTTGATGAATTCAAGAATGAGGTCATGCTTACAGCAAAATTACAGCATGTAAATCTCGTGAAAGTTTTGGGATTTTGCATTGACAGAGAAGAGAAGATGCTGATCTATGAGTACATGCCAAACAAAAGCCTGGACTATTACTTATTTGGTCAGCACTCAGCATCCTTTTATTCTTGGATTTCCTGAAATAAAAAAATATTTGAGTGTGATTTAGTCCTCTATTGCATCACAATTTCATGATATTCATTTGCATGTTCTTGTCAGTAAGCTGGAAGATGCTTGTAGCCTTGATAGTTTGTTATCTGATATGACAGATCCGTTCCGGCGATATCAGTTGGATTGGAAGAAAAGGGAAGAAATCATTGAGGGGATTACTCAAGGCCTTCTATACCTCCAGGAATACTCGAGACTGACAATTATCCATCGAGACTTGAAAGCCAGCAACATTTTACTGGATGGGGATATGAAGGCTAAGATATCTGATTTTGGTATGGCTAGAATTTTCGCAAAAGATGAACACGAAGCAAACACTGACCGCCTTGTTGGGACATAGTGAGCATCATTCACAAAGCCATTTCATACATAAATTCTTTTTGAAACTTAAACACTGTGTTGATGAAATCGTCCTGTGCAGCGGTTATGTTTCTCCGGAATACGTCAGAAGGGGCCAGTATTCCGTAAAATCTGATGTTTACAGTTTTGGAATAGTACTACTGCATATCATAAGCGGCAAGAAGAATGGCTCTTTGTATGGTTCTGATGAAAGTTTAAGCCTCCTAGAACATGTAAGTTTTTTGATAATTAACACAACTAACGATATTTTAGATTTTGCATTTGCCATGCATGATTGTAGATCCTGTTAATTGCAGGCTTACGAGCTGTGGAAAGATGATAGAGGCATGGAGATCATGGATCCATCGCTGGATGATACATTTTCCTCCTGTAAATTAATCAAGTGCCTGCAAATTGCTCTGCTATGTGTCCAAGAAAATCCTATTGATAGGCCGTCTATGCTAGAAGTTTCTTCAATGCTCAAAAACAAAACTGCCATTGTTACCATTCCCCGAAGGCCTGCTTTTTCAGTGAAGACAGACAAGGATGATAAAAATAGAGGAGATCGATTGCAGTCAGAGATTTGTTCAGTTGATGGCGCAACAATTTCGCAAGTCGTCGGACGATGAGGAAGTACTTTCTTGCTGATGCCTGAAACTAAATCTGTTTACAGGCTTGAACAACTAGCTCGTCGTGTTTTTTTCGAGATCATTATCAGAAATTTATAGCGAAAGTTAACTGGCATGAACATTGTTAATGGAATCAAACAACTCTAGAGGCCTGCATCTGTAAGAGTTGATTCATGATCTGCAACTTAACTATAATGCTATGCAACATGTCTCTTTCCACTAAGCAGCTAGTTCTGAATAATTTTGCTCACTGGTTTTTATGTCTCGGGACAACTTTCTATACGTAAATCAATCATACTTTTTTTTTCGTTTTCTTTTCCTTTTTATAAAGAGTAATATAAAAGCATACTTCTTAGAACTAATTTGAAAGGTAAAAATATAAGATAATTACATTATCCTTATAAGATAATTTATTTTTGATATTAATAATTATATATATAAATTATTGTTGATATTTATTAGATTGATATTCAATATTTTCTTTTTATAATATTCACATCTTATATACTATAATAGTCAATGACCCGCGCCTCGTCGCGCTCGGTACCATATTTTTTTCAGCACAAAAAAATATTAATTGTTTTTTATAATATATTTTTGGTTAAAATGATAAATTTGTGCAGAATTCCTGTGACGTGCAAGCTTTCTATAAAATATATGAATTTTAAATAGATATAAATTTATCTGTTTAATAGGTTTCAACGAAATAATCAACATAAAATTATCATCGTCACTAAAAAAGCAAGAAAATTATAATCATCATTAAAAAAAATTAATCATATTTTAAGTAAAATAGAAATTTGTCAAGAGTGGGACTTGAACCCTCAACCTCTCGAACGGAATTTTTGTCTCCCGCCTCATAAGCCCGCTCGGCCATCTCAACATTCGTTCATCTTTCTCAAAAAAAATATATTAAATTTAATTTTAATGTGGATTCGCTAAAAAGAAATGTGTTAAAAGTGAGATTCAAACCCATGCTCTCGGAGAGGACCTTAATCTGACGCTTTTAAAACCACCTCGGTTGCCTCAACAATTGTTTGTCTTTCACGAAAATATATATTAATAGTAGATGTTACTGTGGATTAGCACAGTAAAACTGGGACATGTTTTATTGTATAGTTAATATATATATATATATATATATCATGGCGCAGGAAAAACATTGTAGATTACTACAGTGTTTTGTGGCAACAGAAAATAACAATAAAAAATTTAAAAATAAAATACAATGTAATCAACATAAATTAAAATTTCAAAAATGATAAGTACAAAAAATAAATGAAAAAAATAAAAACAAAATCGAAAAACACAAATACATAAAATATGATTTATTTTTGTCCAAAAAAACAAAAACACCAAAAGAATATATATATATATATTATCATGGTGCAAGAAAACACTATAGATTGCTATAGTGTTTTCTGGGACCGGAAAATACTAATAAATTTTTTAGGAATAAAATACAATATAACCGACATAAATTAAAATTTCAAAATGATAAGTACAAAAAATAAAATAAAAAAAATAAAAATAAAATCTACATGCACAAATACATAAAATATGGATATTTTTGTCCAAAATAATACCAAAATAATATATATATATATATATATATATATATTATTGGCGTGGGGAACAATGTTTTCCCAACGTCTTTTATATATATAGTAATAAGAAAAACCTATTTAAATTATCAAGAGTAAAATATTGATTGAATTAAAGAAATGCTATATATTTGCGTTTTAGTTGTGATCTTTAACCATAAAGATTGGTTTTTGACAATTTTGGAATTAAATAAA
Organism: Salix exigua; assembly: GCA_032356905.1. NCBI lineage: Eukaryota > Viridiplantae > Streptophyta > Magnoliopsida > Malpighiales > Salicaceae > Salix > Salix exigua. The sequence continues at coordinate 11,083,919 of CM063605.1, forward strand.
AATAGTATAAAGAAAAAAAACAGATTAATGTATTATTTAAACAAAAGTTAAATTATAATAACTTTACCAAAATATTCCTTTTCTTTTTCTAAGTTAAGTAGTCTAATTTTTCCTAAATAAATCATGTCATTCATCTATCTATCATTCTATTACTAATTTAAAATCAATATTTCTAGCTGATAGAATTATAAGGTAGAAAAAAAATTACCCAGAACGAAAATAGGAAACATATACATTGTATATGAATGTTTGGTATAAATAAATTAATTGTCATACATTATTCTAAAAGCTAAAGGAGCTCACGGCCAGGTTGTTGTTCACAGTGAGAATTCAGTGTGGACGACAACAGTAAAACTCAATTTTCGATTCGATTCGGTTTTTCTGATTCTTTCAGTCTACTGCTTTTTTTTCTTTTTTGTACAGTGAAATAACAAATTTATCATTCGAAAACGACAAAATAAGGCCACTGGACTAAGGGGATCGACGGTAATCGCAAATGCTACTATAGATTTGATCTGACTTATCAGAACACATCTATCTCTCCCAACAAGCAAGCCTTCCTTGCAACACCAAACCTTGGCAATGACTTGTATGCTGATACAGGAGCTACACATCATGTAACTCATGATCTGTCATTTCTTAATCTCAAAGATGACAATTACATGTGTACGGATCAACTACAGGTTGGAAATGGACAAGGTCTGCATATCTCTAAAAATGGCTCTTCTTCGTTTCATATCTCTTCTCATTCCTTTCGTTTGAATCACATTCTTTATGTTTCTCAAATAACGAAAAACCTGCTCTCTGTTCAACAATTCTGCAAAGATAACAATGTTTATTGCGAGAGATAGCAGGAACAATATTATGCTATATCCAGCTATCACAAGAGACCAATCAGGAAGGAGATTAGATCACATGCAGATATTACAAGAGAAGAATCAGGACCTAGAATCACATTAAGTTACGTTAATTATGCAATGTACAAGATATATATATTGTACCTGTATGCTTGTACAACATACCGTGAAATACAAGAAACAAACAGAGTATTACTCTCTGCATATTCTCTTATCTTATAAGGTGAAAGCTGCAAACAACTAAAACAGGGGAAAAGAGATGCTTCAGCATCTCTCTGTTCTGGAGAAGGAAATTTCCTAGCACTTTCCTCTTACCTTGGCGTGTTCTGCAGGCTGTCAGATAAAGGTTTCATTCCAAGATGGTAAAATCATTCGACTTCCTGTCAGTAAACTTTCAAGAATTTAGTTATTTCAATATGAATAACCTTTCTTTGACAAAATTAAATTGATTTTTTTGTTTTTCTCTTACCATGACAACATGATCAAGGTGATAGCAAATTGGGAATTGATTATATATTCTTTGAGTCAAATCATTGTCGTTTCTTACACTTCAAGCAGATATTTTTCTCCCAGAGTATCCCCTTTTTTCTTCCTGGTTGAATTGATTGTATGTATTCTTTCCAAGTCATTGTTACAGGGACTTGAATGCCAAGACCCCACCTGCAGGAAACCTCGTTTTTCCTGTGTTTGATGTATAGTCAGCAGCCATGCACAGAAAGGAAAGACTGTATTTTTAGTTGTGTTTGTGATTGTCAAATTCTGAGACCTAACCTCGTCAGAACTTTAGTTCCTACTGTTGTTTCTCTTTGTTATCCAACTTGTATCGAAGTCGATATCGTTCTTTAGATGCCACAGCTATTTAATGGAATTCCTCACTTGATCTCTTAGCAAATTAAATAAGAGAACAAGAATCGTGAAGTTCAAGAATCTCCTGGCAAAAATTTCTGCATATTTGTTGTAGTAGTTGTACAGCTTCTGATAAATCAAGTGTTTGCCACTAAGCTTAATTTTCATTTCATATAGCAGCTATTTATATATAAAAATAGCGATCTTCAAATTAACTAAAATATAAAATGTATTGTCATTTTACTGTTCAGTTTCGCACTGTTCACCTAGACACAGTTTATTGTGGATTGCTATAAAAAAATTATCATTTTACCCTAGTATCGAAAATTTTAACCCCCATGAATGGGGGTATTTTTGACATGGATGGTATTTTCTAATTTTTTATATAGTAAAACCACTAAATTAGCCCCCGAAAACTACAAAAAAGTAGCCTCGGGTTTAGGGGTGTTTCCGTTTTTTCCAAAATCTCTGCATAGTAAAACTACTGATATAACCCCTGAAAAAGATAAAATAGAATATTGTGGCGGGGTGGCGGGGTATTTTCCACACCGGTTTTTTTGTGATTATTACTGGGGGCAAGGGTGTATATGTAATTGACCACAATTTTTTTTATTTTTTTTGAAACGTTGCAGGCGCGTCGTGCGAACACGCTCACAGTGTTTCACGCGCACACACCTTTAAGGTGGCTCGTGTGAGGGCTATAGGTGGTTGAAATTGCACTTCCGCCATTTTAGCTAGTGTGCCGCCCTATTCTCTGTCTATCAGTGTGGTGTGTGTTGGTATCCAGTGTTTGGGCAATCATCGTCGAATGGTTTTAGGTTTTTTCTCCATTTTCTCTCTCCTGCCGCCACAACTTATATTTAAGTCCTTCATGTGTGTATGTTGTTTATTTTAGTCCTTGAGGTTTTGATTTGTTTTTATTCCTAATTTTTTTAATTGAAAGTTTGATTGTTTTCAATTGTACCCTTCAATCAAAACTGATTATATATGTCGGTTGTCATTTCAATCCTTATTCTTTTTATTTTTGATTTCTTTTTGGTTCCTTTAATTTTTTTGGTAAACAAGTTTTAATTTTGTCCTCCAATTGAAATTGGTCATATATGCTACTTTTCATTTTTTTCTCATTCTTTTAATTTTTGAACAAAAATTAAACAACAATTACCTTTAAAAATGTCATTATTTGTTTCGGTCCCAAAGTTTTATTTGTTTCAATTTTATCCTTATTGGTATTATATATATGTTGTTTTGATTTGTTTTAATTGTGTTCTTCAATTGAAATTGGTCATATATGTTACTCTTCATTTCAGTCCTTATTATTTTAATTTTTTAACAAAATTATATTGCATTTAAAAAAATACTTTTATTTGTTTCAATCCCATGGTTTTTATTTGTTTCAATTTTATCCTTCGATTGAATCTAATTATATATTTTAGTTTTCATTTTGATCCTTATTCTTTGAATTTCTTATTTGATAATAATTCCTTTGGTTTTTTTTGTCATTCTTGGACAATGTGTATTTTTTATTTGTATTTATACATCTATGCTTTTATTGTTTGTTTTAATTTTTGTCCTTTTTAGGGGGGGGGGGGGGGGGTTATTTTTAATGGATTCAATCCTGAAATTTTAATTTATGTTGGTGATCATTTTAAAATTAATATTGCTTATCTTTTTCCTTTTATTCATTTTTTTTATGTATATTGTTATTTTTATTTGTTCATTGGATAAGATGATTTTATTTTTTGCACAATAATAATGATAATTTTAGTAGTTATTTTTTACTATTATTATTTTGTAAAAATGTTTTGCTTTTTTTTAGTTTTTTCGGAAAACTTTAATGATATTAATTGTTTGGGCAATAATATGGATATTAATTTCAACTATTATAGTAATGATAATGAGAACATAAAGATGGATTTTTAATTTGTGTTATTTGATTATTGTAGGTATTTTCACAATTTATATTTTGATTTTGTGTTTGATTTACAAAGGTCAACGATCAATTTATATTTGATTATTGCAGTTACGAGTAGGTGATTACTTCTCTTTTTTTTTTTTTGCGAAATACAAAAGATTTAAGAAAAAACTACTATATCTAATTCCTAATTAATTCATTTTGGTCTCGATTAAAACATTTTCTAATTTTAACCCTTGATAGGCTTGGTTTGCTCAGCTGTGATTTATTGCACAGCAACACTCTCCTTTCAGGAATATTAGTTGTTTCATAAAATATTTGTTTTTTTTTAAATATTATATATATATATATATAAATATTATATATATATATATATATATATATATATATATATATATATATATTGTCCAATTGAAGATCGACTCTTATTCAAAAAAAAATAATTATTAATACATATTTGTTTTTTTAAATATATTTATTAATTGTTTTTGCTTCCAATATATATATTGTTGGAAACTTAAATTTGCAAGTAACTATTCTTAAACAGTTACTGTAGAGATCAAATTCTGGGCATACTAAAATCTGCAGCAATGACGATTCAAAGATGGAATCGAAAAATCATTCAATTTTATTCAATTTGAAAATACCTTAATATAGGCTTACATGATAAAGTCCTAGAAACATGAAACTCTCAACATATCTGAGATATTATTTGAATTTAAATAGATTTGACTAAAAACCTGTTATGAATAGTAAAAACAGAAATTCAAATACTTAAAATTCAAAACAAAGTAAATCTTATTATCCTCGAAGCAAATCTCATTTATTCTAACATATATATATATATATATATTGAAAATCTTGAGATGATAAATTACCCGGTTGCCTATTCTATCTCTCTCTCTCTCTCTTTTTTTCTAGAGAGAGATGGAGACTTAGACTAGTAAAGGGATGAACAACACTTAACCACTTTAATTACGAGGGAAGCATTTTCATTTATAAGGATGGTTAAGAATCATTTTTAGATAAATGATTAATATTATTTTTAAAAGTATTTTTTATTTAAAAATTTATTAAAATGATATTTTTTATTTTTAAGAAAATAATTTTCTAGTGGCTTTAGAAGTTTGAGGAATCTCAGATGGGGTTGTTGTCGCAAATGAAGGTGGTTTTGACATGGGATTTTGTTCTTGTTCCGCAAGGTGGCGGCAGGGGTTTATCTTTAAAGCGGCGGAGGAGGAGGGGAGGAGGAAAAGAAAGAGAGAAAGGAGGGAGAAGGAGAGAAGTGAAGCCATGAAAATGTGAAGAAAGTTTCTTAGTTTTCTTGGAAAATACGTGGTAGATGTTAACTCCGTCGTTAATGTTTGGCAGAGATTGTGGAAGGCAGAGACCAGGGATTGGTCACCAGGTTGCTATGAGTCTGGTCCCCTGGGAGTGGTTACTGAGTCTTGTCACAGGGCAGGGGGAGGTGGGTGATGGAAGAGGAAAGTGAATCAAACCTAGTTCTTTGACGTTAGGTGCATTCACTTTAATGGTGATTCTGACTTTTCTTTTCTCATTACATTGTTTTGAAATTCTATTACTACAAATGTCATAGGGGATATCTGTACAGGTAAGGGCTGGCCCTTTAAGTGGGAAGAGGATCATCGAAGGCTTCTTCTATAACTGCAAATTTCAATGAAATTGAGCTCAAATCATCAGCAGTGTGAATCTGAAAATTAGTTGTGGATAGTGTTTTTATTTAGCAGCAGTCGCTTCTGATAAAGGACAGCATGTTGTCATTAAAGAGCCGACATTGTATGATTGACGAAATTAAGAAAATTCAAATTGTTTGAAGGACAAAATTGATGAAAAAACTTGTTGGGGGGTAATATTGATACCAACCCAATAGCTGAGGGGTGGGATATTAGATTGGATTCTACCACATCTACAAATGTCTAGGTCGTCGATATTAATGGGCTTGTCCAGGACAAGGACTATACAAATTCTTGGTCTTCGGTTTATTTCACTGTCGCTCTGCCGGCCACATTTATTATCTGGCCCTGTCCATCAGCTGCCTGAAGATGATTTGGAAACGAGTGAGGTGTGAGTTTCATCCGAGTTAACAACATGTTTTTAAAATAAAATTAAAACAACTCTAGTTTTACTGGAGTTTTTTCAAACTATTTTTTACTTGCAAATATATTAAAATAATATCACATGTCTCTGAGCTCTTGCTGAACATTTGCAGCTTCTGTCTTTCTAAATCTGCCTTCCAGGTGTTTTTCCCAAGCAAGCTCCAATGGTATCGAGAATTGCTATCATCATCCTCTTTCATGTATTTCTCTCTTTAAATTCGCATCCTGCAAAAGCACAAGCATGGATCAAAGCTGGCTACTGGTATTATGACAGTGGCTTGCCAGTTTCTGACATAAATTCTACCCTCTATACTCACCTTATCTATGCTGCTGCTGACCTTAATTCATCTTCGTATCACCTGTCTATCCCTTCCTCATATGACCGAGAGTTTTCCGCCTTCACAAACACCGTAAAACAGAAGAATCCATCGATCATTACCTTACTATCCATTGGAGGCTGGGACACAAAGTATTCAACACTCTCTGCAATGGCAGGCAATTCTACTCGCAGGAAATCTTTCATTGATGACTCAATAAAAACAGCGAGGAATTATGGCTTTCAAGGGCTAGACTTGAGCTGGCTTTCGGTCAGCCTAGGCGATATGGAGAACATGGGTACCCTCTTCGAAGAGTGGCGTGCTGCTATTGCTTTAGAGACAAGAAACTCTAACCTCTCAGCACTCATCCTGACAACAGCCGTTCAGAATTCGACAGACGGGAATTATGAGAGTTTCCCTATAGACTCTATGGGGAGGAATTTGGATTGGATTCATGTACTGGCCTATGACTACTCCATGCCTGAAGACAATAACTTTACGACTGCTTCCGCAGCTTTGTATGCTCCTGGTAGTGATGTTAGCACTGATTATGTAATAGCGGCATGGATTAAAGAAGGATTACCGGCTAGTAAGTTGGTTTTAGGGTTGCCTTTCTTTGGTTATGCGTGGAAACTTGCAAGCCCGAATGAAAATTCCATCGGCGCACCAGCAACGGGACCAGCCGTTACAGAAGAGGGAGACATGAGCTATAAAGAAATCAATAGATATTCCAAAACACAAGGAGCAGTAGGTCCTATCTACAATTCCACTTACGTAGTAAATTACGTCATCGTCGGGTCAGATTGGATTAGTTATGATGGTGTCGATGTTGTTAGAAAAAAGGTTTCTTATGCTAAGGAGAAGGCCCTCCTCGGATATGTTGTGTGGGAAGTCTCTAATGATGACAACTGGGTACTCTCTCAAGCAGGTATGAGAATGTTCTTAAACCACTAAATGATTTTTTGACCAATGTGATAACAATGATGTCAAGAGGTTGGCCTTGATTGATTAATTTGATTGTTGTGCAATATATAGAGAATCCTGCCAGATATTCTTTATATCCGAAATCTTATGAATTCCTACTTGCTTCAGGGTAAAACCAAGAGGCCATCATCAGCTATTTGTCATTAAGGCTTGTCATAATGCAGGATTGTGTACCTACTAGCAGTTTTTTTAATCTTTTGTGGGTTTAGCTGGTTGGATATTGCCTGCCTATTTAGATTGGAGAATAGGTACCATCTGGCCTCCAAAAAGCAATCATTTATCATCCTTGAATGATCTGTGATTGCGTATTTTATGGAAAGCATCTGCATCATCTTCTTTTAAATCTTTCTTGCTCATATCCTAGGTTGGATAGGTCATCTAGGTTGTGGATGATAGCATGTGCCAGAAACAGGTAATTCGATAAGTCAAAGGAAAGCATATACATTTGCGCCAATAATTTAGACCAATTCATGACATAAAAGAAGAAGAAATTAACAGTATCTTAAGATTTTACTGGACACCGACGGTTCTGATCACTAATTCACATAATATGTTTATGTCCTCAGCTGGAGGCGTCGACTCAGGTGGAGGGGTCGATCACAAACGACGTCCAAAATCCCGTATATTGATTATCATCTTGACGACAACTGCTGCTGTTATTATTCTACTCGGCTTGGCATTTTATTTCAAAAGAATTAGAATCTTCAAATCAAAGAGTAAAGAAACAAAGTTGAAAGTAAATAATGCGGCAGCTGCAGGCGACTTCAACAGCAATAATCCTGATATGATAATATATAGTGTGGCAGAAATTGGGAAAGCTACAGGCCAGTTTATTTTTGAAAATAAGCTTGGGGAGGGTGGATTTGGCCCTGTTTACAAGGTAATTAACTAATTATTCTTTATAGGTTTCAATGGGACATTATTCTTTAACTCATGATGCTATATTTTGGTGAGGATTCGTGGAGATATGCAACCATGTGCAAGAATGCACTGTGATTAAGCATCTCTAGAAACTTATAGAACTTGTGAAAATGGAATCATTAAGTTTCTGTCTCCTACCATTTAGAGCACCCTGTCTCTTTTGCAGTGGAATATTAGGACGAGATATGTTTATCTCCAAGCATTCTGATCTCAGTCTTTGAGTGAGAGAATCTAGCATGACATTCTGTTTTTCCAGGGTGTTTTACCGGGTGGACAAGAAATAGCAGTGAAAAAACTTTCCAAATCCTCTAAGCAAGGATTTGATGAATTCAAGAATGAGGTCATGCTTACAGCAAAATTACAGCATGTAAATCTCGTGAAAGTTTTGGGATTTTGCATTGACAGAGAAGAGAAGATGCTGATCTATGAGTACATGCCAAACAAAAGCCTGGACTATTACCTATTTGGTCAGCAATCAGCATCCTTTTATGCTTGGATTTTCAGAAATAAAAAAAGATTTGAGTGTGATTTAGTCCTTTTTTGCATCACAATTTCATGGTATTCTTTTGCATGTTCTTGTCAGTAAGCTGGAAGTTGGTTGTAGCCTTGATAGTTTGTTATCTGATATGACAGATCCGATCCGGCGATATCAGCTGGATTGGAAGAAAAGGGAAGAAATCATTGAGGGGATTACTCAAGGCCTTCTATACCTCCAGGAATACTCGAGGCTGACAATTATCCATCGAGACTTGAAAGCCAGCAACATTTTACTGGATGGGGATATGAAGGCTAAGATATCTGATTTTGGCATGGCTAGAATTTTCGCAAAAGATGAACATGAAGCAAACACTGACCGGCTTGTTGGGACATAGTGAGCATCATTCACAAAGCCATTTCATACATAAATTCTTTTTGAAAACTTAAACACTGTGTTGATGAAATCGTCCTGTGCAGCGGTTATGTTCCTCCGGAATACGTCAGAAGGGGCCAGTATTCCGTAAAATCTGATGTTTACAGTTTTGGAATAGTACTACTGCATATCATAAGCGGCAAGAAGAATGGCTCTTTGTATGGTTCTGATGAAAGTTTAAGCCTCCTAGAACATGTAAGTTTCTTGATAATTAACACAACTAATGATATTTTAGATTTTGCATTTGCCATGCATGATTGTAGATCCTGTTAATTGCAGGCTTACGAGCTGTGGAAAGATGATAGAGGCATGGAGATCATGGATCCATCGCTGGATGATACATTTTCCTCCTGTAAATTAATCAAATGCCTGCAAATTGCTCTGCTATGTGTCCAAGAAAATCCTGTCCATAGGCCGTCTATGCTGGAAGTTTCTTCAATGCTCAAAAACGAAACTGCCATTGTTACCATTCCCCGAAGGCCAGCTTTTTCAGTGAAGACAAATGAAGATGACAACAATAGACGTGATCGATTGCACTTGGAGATTTGTTCAGTAGATGATGCAACAATTACGCAAGTTGTCGGACGATGAGGAAGTACTTTCTTGCTGATGCCTGAAACTAAATCATATATTATATATATATATAAAAGAATAACATCGTCAAAGATCATACCAATATGTAAATTAATAAACCACTCAAGTTAGACTTGAACAAGTAGCTAGTTCTGAAGAATTTTGCTCACTGATGGCTTTTATGTCTCGGGACAACTTGCTATCGTAAATCAACCGTACTTCATTTTTCTATTCCTTTTTCCTTTTTATAAAGAGTAATATAAAAAATAATCTTATTATTGATATTCAATATTTTATTTTTATAAAATAATTATTAATAACTTACCAAAATATTCCTTTTTCTTTTTCTAAGTAAATTAGTCTATTTTTTCCTAAATAAATCATGGCAATCATCTATCTATCTATCTATCTATCTATCTATATATATATATATATATATATATATTACTAATTTAATATCAATATTTCTGGCTGGTAGAATTATAAGGTAGGATAGCAACTACGTGTCCCCCAGAAAATAGGAAACATATACATTGTATATGGATGTTTGTCGTGCATTTAATATAGTGAAATTTTATGTAATTATTTATAGAAATGTACTAGCTAAATGCCCGCGCGTTGCTGCGGGCATTGTTGCATATATAATATAATATAATTATAATAAAAACGATGAACTTATAATATAAAAGTTTAGAACTATAATATAAAAGAGTTTGTTTCAATATAAGACCCACCCGAACCCAATTTCATGGATAGCAAATCCATGACAATTCCCGCAGCAGCAACTGGATAGCAAATCCATGACAATTCCATACATCACATGCTTTCTTTGATGTTCACAATCATATAACTTTACATCCCGTTCAACCCTATGATCAATGCAGTGATACTAATCAGGCCAGCCAATACTCTACCCTCCCCACCATGCTTGGCCAACTCTTGCTTCGATGAAAAAGGAAATAGAGGCTCATCCTAGTGTGGCTTTCTGCTATATATGTTTATATATATATATCACATAATTTGTATTTAACAAACATACATTCAAGATGGGCCAACTTTAATCATGTGTCTGCTTTCCATTGAGCTTTGTATCTGCTCCTTGGCATGCCTTAAAGCATCAAGAACACTTCTATTAACTATCTTCAGCTCACTTTTCTTGGAAGATGCTGGCAAACTCATTGGGACTAATGCCAAAGAGTTATTCGCATAATTCTCGTTGTCGCTCTCAATTCCTGCATTTGCCTCCAACTCCTCCATTGAGGCTTTGACGCTCGAAAAACTGAAAGATATTAACAGAAAAGAAGAAAATTAGCTTAAACAAACCCCATTATTAATTGAAAAGGATAACACATGCTCAACTGGATACCTTTGGTCATCAGCCTTTGAATCTTGGGAACATGCCATGGATTCATGGCTAGATTTATCTAAGGAATCGTCTTTGAGGTTATGTTCAGAATTTGAATCTTGAGTATCTCGAGTGTCAGTCTTCTCTTCAATGGAATCCAAAAAAGTACACGCATTTTGATTGGATGTAGTTGTTTCTGAGCCATTGTCTTTCAAATCTTGTGAGAGTACTGGGATTATGCTTCGGGGCTTGGATTCAGATTCTTCAGGGTCTTTGTGGCCTGAATTACTTGTGGATGATGTGCTAGAAAATCCACTATTGTCAGATGAACTTAACTTCTCTGATCCATCTAATATTAAAATTTGTTAATATTTTGACTCTATTATAGAATAGGAGACAGCACATTTGACTTTTGAATTCTCTATGCTGAATTATTTATTTGTCATGGTTGAAAGTTGAAAGTCTTTGATTATACTATTTTCGCAATCTAGATGATATATTTTACGAAATTTATTTATTTATTTAGTTGGAGTCGCTCTCTCTTTTCTAGTATTATTTTAGATTTACGCGTATAGCTGGATTTGCTACACAAGTCTTGGTGTGAAATGTTAAACTCAGAAGTACATGCTTGAGGTCTTGATTGTAGGTATCTAATGTTTAGACTTGCAAGGCAGGTCATGTTAGCAGCCATTTGTTACAACTGTCCTGATTATTTGATCTGTAATTCAGAGAAAGCTAAGCATTCTGACTAAGGCTGTTTTTGGCCTTGCATGCATGAGCTGAATGCTCTTGTGATTATTTTTATATTATTTTTGTACAATGGATTTAAAAATATTTCAACTAATATTTTTAGGTGGAAAACAAAATAACTCGATACATGGCATAGCACAGGAGCGAAGAAAAGAAAAGGAAGCTAGTTAATTGTATGATCAGTGAGAAGGTGATGGTTGATATTTAGGAAGGACAGGATAAATTGATCCAAACTAATCCGCCCCTTCCCACAGAAAACTTAAATTTCAAACCTAACCACGCATCTCCATCAAGAAACCAGCCTCCTAAAAATTTCAAACAAAATTTCAGAATGCTTGGCCTCCTGCGATGGAAGCACGAAGGGTGAGCTTTTGGTGGTTAAGAGCATCACAGAAAGAAGAGTACCCATAAATCCTAAAAATATTCAATCTTTCACCCTAAAAAATCACCTTCAAATAAACCCTAATTCTTCCTAAAAACCCATTAAAATTCTTTCTCAAAATCCAAAATTGAACCAGACCCATTTCAATTCTCCCATTAAGAACCATAAAAACAACAAAATCAAGAAAAAAATTACATACCTATTCTTTTTGTATAGTTGATGAGCCTCATCAAACCCTTCATCATCAATCCCGCTCAACACCTCAAACCTTCTCCTTCGATTTTCTCCCTCTCTCTCTCTCTCCCCTGGCCCTCACCATATGAGAATAAGCTCATCAAACCTGTCCCTCCTCCAAAGAAAAGGAGTTAAAACAAAAGCAGAGAATAAAGTGCGAAACTGAAAAAGAAAAGATAAAGAAAAGATAAACGGGGAATGGAGGAAAAACCGAAGCAGCCCCTCAAAATAAAATCAAACAAGCAAGCTCAATAAGGATAGAAACGTCAAACAAGCAAGCTCAATAAGGATAGAAACGTCCTTACACTGCTCCAGTCCACAGTGTTTACTGAGGGGAGCTACAGTGTATAAGGCACGCGGTTTAGGAAAAACCGAAGCAGCCCCTCAAAATAAAATCAAACAAGCAAGCTCAATAAGGATAGAAACGTCAAACAAGCAAGCTCAATAAGGATAGAAACGTCCTTACACTGCTCCAGTCCACAGTGTTTACTGAGGGGAGCTACAGTGTATAAGGCACGCGGTTTAGTGTTTTTGTAATTGGAAATCATTGTCCCTGTCAACTTATCATATAATATTTTTGAGAAATTTAAAAAATAAAAATTACAAGGATTGTTGAAAAAGTTGAAGAGACTGGTCAAATATAAATGATAATATTTAAATATTTAAATAATAATTGTTTTATAATTATATAATTAGTTCCTGGCACCTAATATCATAATTTTTTTGTTATATATTGCTACTTCACTCGTTCACTTTTTATATGAAAAACAATTTAAAAAACAATTAAAAAATAAAAGTTATCAAAATCCTAAATCTTATATATATATATATATAAGAGAGTTTCTATTTTTATTGTTTGGTGTTTTTTTATAATATTTATGGTTTTAAGAGAGAATAAATTGTTCTTTTAATATTTTTTGTAGCTTTAATATATTAATATTAAAAAATTCTAAGAAAATAATTTTAATATATGTTTAAGAACAAAACTATTCTGAAAATAAATCTCCGTCCTAATCGAACCACACTCAATCATCTCATGTAGGACACTTTTTTATAATCTTTTTTCCTTTATTTTTTAGTTGTTAAGAAATTATATAATCTAAAAATTTAAATGGATAGGTAAGTTACGTATATATGATTTATATTATATGAAAAATCTCAGGGCAAGCTCTCAATTTTTTTAGTATTAAAAAAATATTATATATAAATTTTAAACAAAATATTGTTTAATATATTTTTAAATAAAAAATTATTTTAAAAAACAACATATTATACAATATCTAAAAAATGAGAGTGTGAGGTTAAGCTTAGGAGAAAAGGGTTGGGAAATTAGAAGCTCAGCTGGGCTCGTGGTTATGAAACGTTTCTTTTTCTTTGGACAAGGGGAAGCTGCAAACAGCTAAAAGAGGGGGAAGAAGAGATGTTTAAGCATCTCTCTGTCCTGAAGAAGGAAATTAGGACAACAGTAAAATAGCAAGCAAAGACCCAATTGTACAAGTAAGTAGGAATTTCCTAACATTCCTCTTACCTTGCTGAATTGAATATTTCTTCTTGGAGTCAAATCATTGAAGCAGATATTTTTTTCAGAAATATTCAAGGCCCCGGATCCAAGAACTTGACTTCTAACAGATACAGATTAGGAGCCCTGCTGGTGTTACGAAAGTAAGCTTCTTCTTCAATGGCTCGCAACACTATGATCATTACCCTCCTCTTTTTATCTTCCTATGTTCACAGCTCAAGCTCGCATGAAACCTGGATTAGAGCAGGTTACTGGGATTCCGTCAGTGAACTGCCTGTTTCTGATATCAATTCTGCTCTTTTTACTCACCTTGTATGTGGTTTTTCTTATATAAATTATTCTACTTATCAAATTCATATCAACTCTTCCAAAGAACCCCACTTCTCTACTTTCACAGGCACTGTCAGGGTTAAAAACCCTTCTGTTAAAACCCTCCTATCCATCTCGGCTAGGAGGGAAGGTCTTCCAACTTTTTCCTCGATGATAAATCAGTCTTCTTATAGAAAATCTTTTATCGAGTCCTCGATATATACAGCGAGGATTTATGGTTTTGATGGCCTGGACCTTTCGGTTGGACCAAGTATCAGCATCAACATGACCAATCTAGGAACCCTTTTCGATGAGTGGCGAGTCGCTATAGCTTCTGATTCAAAAAAATCTGGCAAGTCCCAGTTGCTCTTGGTAATGTCAGCTAGCTACTTGCCTGCTCAGCACCCGGTTACTTATCCCATTGACATCATGAAAAGGACCTTAGATTGGATACATCTCATTGCATATGACTATCATGTGCCTGCAGAATTTAATTTTACTGGTGCGCATGCTGCTTTATATGGCCCTTCAAATTGGGTCAACACCGATGAATGGGTAAGGGAATGGTTAAGAGGAGGATTATCTGCTAGCAAACTGGTTTTGGGTTTGCCTTACCATGGCTATGCATGGACACTGGTGAACCCCAACGAAAATGCAATCGGGGCACCCTCCTCAGGTCCAGGTGTAACAAGTGATGGCTCCATGGGTTATAAGAATATTAAATCTTTCATTAAAGGTTATGGCTATGGAGCTGCAGCCGTGTACAATTCTACCTATGTTATGAAGCTTTTCGTTGTTGGGTCGACTTGGATCAATTTTGATGATGTGGAGTCTATCAAGGCTAAGATTTCTTATGCAAAGGAAAATAATCTTAGTGGTTACAGCGTATTTCAGCTCTCCAATGACGATAATTGGATTCTTTCTCGAGCAGGTAGGTTGTTAGTGAAGATCTCGATCTTCCATTTCATCCTCTATATTTTAATGAAACACTGGACTAGAGATGTTTCAATTGCTTTTGAATGATTAATTTCCCTCCCCTGAAATACAAAGTTCTGTGAGGTGCCCTCCCCTGAAATACTAAGTTTTGTGAGGTGTCTTTTATAGAGTAAATGAGCTTTTACTGCAATAGAAAGATATCATAAAACAATACTCACGTGATGAGAAAATGTTCTCAGCTCAGGGAAAAGATGAAGATGGGCTGAACAAGCGGAAGGTATTGGTGATTATTCTGGTTACAATTGCTGTGGTCTTTCTCATGTCGGGCACCATCATTTGTTGTTACTTTAGAAGAAAAATACTCAGCTCAAAAGGTAACATCTTCTCATTGTGACAATTTCCCAAATATATTAACCAAAATGATGAGTCGGTTCAGCAATTATTACAACAGGATTAAGATACAGTTAGTTCTTTGATTTGTTTCATGGTAGCAGAAATTGCTGGGAGAGTCCAAAAATCACTCTCTGCAGTGAAAATCAAAGTATCTGCTACTAGAGTTATGAATGGTGATGCTCCGCATCTGCAAGCACTCAGTTTTGATACGATTGCGGCGGCTACCGATAACTTTTCGAGTGAAAACAAACTTGGAGCAGGTGGATTTGGCTCTGTCTACAAGGTAAAATAAATTTGGCAAAATATAAATGCGTTCTGGTATTATCACTTCAGAACATATAAGTAATTGTCCTGGATGACTTTGAAAGGAAAACATGACAGCATGAGGCATTTGTTTTGCCAGGGTAAACTAACTGACGGAAAGGAAATAGCAGTGAAGAGACTATCAAAAACTTCTACTCAAGGTGAAGAGGAGTTCAAAAATGAGCTTACACTTACAGAAAAACTTCAACATGTGAATGTAGTTACAGTGCTGGGATTTTGCAACGAGAGGGAGGAAAAGATGCTGATCTACCAGTACATGCCGAACAAGAGCTTGGATTTCTACATCTATGGTCAGTAGAATCTTTTTCTCTTTGCCAACTTTCTAAATGTACCTCCAATAACTGTTTAAGGTCTATACTTCGATGTAGATCCCATCAGAAGATACATTTTAGATTGGAGAAAACGCATTCACATTATTGAAGGTCTTACTCAAGGGCTTCTATATCTCCAAGAATTCTCAAATTTTACCATTATTCATCGAGACATAAAGAGTAGCAACATTCTATTGGATGAGGATATGAACCCTAAGATATCAGACTTTGGTATGGCTAGGCTCTTCAGGAAAGATGAACTCGAAGCAAACACAAGAAGGATAGTTGGAACATAGTAAGGATATTGTCTCAAAATGGTATTTCGATATAAAGTGTTTGCTAAACCCTTCTCATTCTTATTTATTTTTCTGAGTTGCAGTGGCTATGTACCCCCTGAATATGTAAGAAAAGGCATATATTCCATGAAATATGATGTTTACAGCTTTGGAGTTCTACTTCTGCAAATCATAAGTGGCAAGAGGAGTACACGTTACTATGGTTCAGACGAAAACTGGAACCTTCTTGAATATGTAAGTGATCAGTCACATCTTTTCCAATATATGAACACATGATTTACTCTCTTTTTTGTCCATAGTCTGCATTTGAATATCAAGATGGTCACATTGTTTTAGGCATATGAATTATGGAAAAATGGTGAAGGCGTGGAGTTTTTCGATCCATCGCTAGACGATTCATCTACATCATGTAAACTCACAAGATGCCTGCAAGTTGCTCTATTATGCGTCCAAGAAAATCCTTTGCACAGGCCATCTATGTTAAAAATCTCTTCGATGCTCAAAAATGAAAATGCACCTATCGCCACTCCAAAAAGGCCTTCTTTTTCAACAAAAAGAGATGAAGAGGACAGTGTTATCACGAATAAAATTTATTCCGTAAATGATGCAACAATATCTGACTTGGAACCTCGCTGAAGTCAAGGCTTTCATGAGCAGAATTCAAGAGTATCTCCTTTTTTCTTCCTGGTTGAATTGACTGTATGTATTCTTTCTAGGTCACTGTGATAGATACTATTCTTTTATTACTTTTCTATTGTTGGCTACCAAAAAGGGTTCAACTCTCGCAACAAAGTAGGATCAATTCTGCTGATTCAATGTAAACAAAGATACATTCAAAGGATGGAAACTGCTTTTTCTTTGGTAATAAAACTACTTAATATGAAATTCTATTCTCAACAAAATAAAATTGAGAAATATGAACCTCGTTTTTCTTGTGTTTGATGTATAGTCAGCAGCCATGCACATAAAGGAAAGACTATATTCTTAGTTTTGTAGTGATTGTCAAATTTTGAGACCTAACCTCATCAGAACTTTAGTTCCTACTGTTGTCTCTCTCTGTTATCCAACTTGTATCGAGGTCAATATCGTTCTCTGTTACCACAGCTACTTAATGGGATTCCTCACTTGATCTCTTAGCAAGTTAAATAAGAGAACAAGAATCGTGAAGTTCAAGAATGTCCAGGCAAAAATTTCTGCATACTTGTGGTAGTTGTACAAGTTCTGATAAATCAAGTGTTTGCCAATAGGCTTAATTTTCATTTCATATAACAGCTATTTATATATAAAAATTACGATCTTCAAATAGAAATATAATCCCCGTATCAAAAGTAAACGAGGAGATGATCAAGATTTGATCGTTGACTTACTTATATGCAAGGAAAGTAGCCGTTCTAGAAATCCAAATACTGCCCCCATCAAGTTGGAGCATGTAGATTAGATAGACCCAACTTGCCAAGAGGTTTGGTAAAGATGTCAGCTAATTGAGAAGATTATGAAACGAACTTTGGAGGGATAACTCAAAACCCACTTGGCAAAGAGGCATTCTGTTCTATCCTAGACAAGCTGGGGCCTATCCAATCTACTTCCTGTTTGTAAATTTCATCTCCGTTTACTGCATGTTTATTTACTGTATACTATCACCACAGCTTGGAGATATATCGAGATCAAAGTTCACGCAGCATGAAAAGATTGAAACTTGCAATTATGCGACCCCAACAACCAAACAGTTCTTTGACGTTAGGTGCATTCACTTTAATGGTGATTCTGACATTTCTTTTCTTCTTACATTGCTTTGTTAGTTTACTCCAGCTTGGTCTGGGTTTTTATCCGCTTCTCTGTCATGGGACCCATATGTAAGACAATCACTACACCCTCCCTGGCAGAAGACGAGCCTGTCCTGTTGACTCAGCTCGTCTTATTTATTGCCTCAAAAATTGAGGAATCACATCTTTTCACCTTGGCAAGACAAGGGCTGTCACCGGCCAATCAATAACTAGCCTCACAGTTGACGAATCATTAATATACATGTTTTTCAATGATTTTAATGTAATTATCAATGATTTTAATTTCAATTCTACTCTGGTGGATATTAAGAATAATGTGGAGACGGTGTGTGAGTGTTAGAATTTTATTATGATGATAGTCATATTTGGGACGAGTGCTAATTATGTCTGGATTGGTTGGTTTTTGTAGACGTATTGTCCTCAGCATGACTACTTTGTTATTGCAGAGAAACCCTGCTCAGAATCAAAGCACAATGTCTAAATGCCCTCAGAGAGACGGCACTAAAAATCTTGTTAATGGCATCTGTTGATGTTATCATACATGGACCATTAATTCAATAGAGTTGACGGAGTGAATGGGAAGAAAAAATATCTCTTAAGAAATCGTATAGCTACCATCTTATTAGTTAAAAGTCTTTGTTTCTTTCAATAAATTGTGTTTGTATTTATATATTATATTATTTGTTTATGATGTTTATATTTTATATACTATTTTGTGGTTGATAAAATAGCACTGATAGGTAGTCTTTTAAGAACATAAAATCATTTTTTATATAAAAAAAAACTGAAAAAAGGAGGAGAAGAAATTCAGTTTTTTATCGAAATTCTCCATTCCGAAACCTGAAAGAACGAATCACATTTCGGTTTGGATGCGATTTTAGTTTTCTGGAAGATTTAATTTATACAAATCCTACAGCCGAAGGATGCCGCAGAGAAGTGGACTAATCAGCTGACTAATCAGTCAGCTGGGGCGCATGTGTCCAAGATTCCATGTGTTGGGTAATTCTGGCTTTCCCATGCGCGGACCGGGGATGTACTGATACTTGCTCATAGGAGGTTTAAGCATACCGACACAATATTTAACGTGGTTCGGCAAAACCGCCTACATCCACGGGAGAGAGACATTGTATTAGAGATAGAGAAAGGGTTACAATAAATACATATAGAGGAGGAGGATTACATCCACTCTACTCAACTCATCAACTCTAGCTCTCTCTACACAACACATTCACTTGTGTTTCTCCCCCTCTCTCACAACACATTCACTTGTGTTGCTCTCTCTCTCACTCTCATTTTTAGCTCTAAGAAGCTCCTCTATTTATAGCAAGAGTGAGGAGACAATCTTCTTCATAAATCAAAGTTGGCCACCAAACTTTCTTCATAGTCAAAGGTTGGCCACCAACCTTCTTCAACAATGGTGGGTTGGCTACCATTTTCAACAATGGTAGGATATTGCCACAAAATGGCAATATACCTAACAATCACCCCCTTTGCCATTTGTGTGGGCAATTGTCATCTTGCTTGTTCAGCACAAGCTTGCATTCTACAGCTCTTCCAAGCTTACCACTCTGAGAGCATCTTCAACACAACATTCCCCTTCAAGCATATCAACCATGCTCGGTCCGGAATGATTTTTCAAGCCTTACACCAAGGCTTACAACACCCCCTCAAACGAATATTTCCAAGTGTGACAATCATTGAGTATTTCAATGTGATCACAAGCTCACCACTCTTCCAAGAGTCTACTCATCCAGGAGTTGCGCCTGCCCTCTGTTCCACCCTGGGAACCACGCCTTACTTCTCCATGAGTCTCTCGCTCTTAGTCGTAAGAGTCCAGGTAGCTCTCCACCTTTAACCATGGGGGCAGCCCATTAAAGGTTGATCCATATTTGTCTTCATACTCTGAGTATTACAATGCCATTACCGAGCTCACTACCTTGACAAGAGTCAACTCGTTCCCGGAACCTGCGCATGCCCTCTGCTCCTTCATAGCAGCCGCGTCTTAGTGCTCCACAAGTCACCCTCTTATTGTCCAAGGCAAATGTCTTCTAGCTCATTGATCTTTAGCATGGGGGCAATATCCATGAAAGTCAATCCTGCATTTGTCTCCATACTCATCATAGCCACTTCATTGGCTATACACTTGTCCACTCATATCTAGCCATCACATTGGCTTTGGGGTTGTTCTGAACTGGGCTCATATTGTGGCCCACACACCTTCTCCTTAGGTGTCTGAACTGGGGCTTCTATCATGGCCCTCACACCTTCTCTAAGGTGTCTTCGCCCGTTTCATGGGGCGGTCTGATTCGGGCTACTATCATGACCCTCACACACCTTCCATCTAAGGTGTCTTCGCCCGTTGTCATGGGGCGGTCTAATCCGGGCTCCTATCATAGCCCTCACACACCTTCCATCTAAGGTGTCTTCACCTTTCATAGGTGACCGCATCCTCCTTCAGCTGAGATGATTCACACACCTTTCATCTAAGGTGTCTTCGCCCTTTGTCATGGAGCGGTCTAATCCGGGCTCCTATCATAGCCCTCACACACCTTCCATCTAAGGTGTCTTCACCTTTCATAGGTGACCGCATCCTCCTTCAGCTGAGATGCTTCACACACCTTTCATCTAAGGTGTCTTCGTCTTTCATCATAGACGGTTGCCTTTCATCACAGGCATTTGCACCCCCTCAATTAGGTGCCTCTGCAACAACTTTCTTTCCATCCTTGCATGCATTGGAAAGATCTTCGCCTGTTGTCTTCATTAAGAGCATAAGAGACTTCCTATTGTACAAACTTTAACAGTCTCTGCTCTGAGCTTCATCTGGGAACACTTCTTCTCCTTGCACCTGCTGTCTCATTACAGTACCTCGTTGGATCATACGGGTACTCCTGCACAATCTTCGTGTGCCCTCGTGCAATTTCTGTTCTCCAGATTTCTCCCTATTTCTTGCTTATGTTTGACAGCAGCTCATCCTGTCATAACACCTGTTCAAGTCAAAATAGGGTGCCAATCTTTATCCCTCGTTGTATTTCTCTTCCATTATCAGGGTCTTCGTTAATTCTCCCCTCGAGAAATCACAGTCACCGAATCTAACTTCTTTGGAGAAATCACCACTTCATTAGATCCTTGATCATACAGAACCCGATTGTTCCCTTGTGCCGCCATCCTGCTAGTCTTCAACTGTTTCATTACAAACTGCTATATATACGAAAATAGTACCGTATGGATAATCCTTCCACTAAGCAAGTTCCCAGGAAAGATTGGAGGGGTCACACTGGTCCCGCTTAAAACCCAATCTCCTAGACAGAACTTCTTAGGCCATATCTATCCATCGATCTTGTCTTTCAGTATATACAATCATTTGCTAGCTTTGTCCGGTTTTCTTTACAAGTGATCTGGAATATACTGGTTTAATACATGATTTCTCAATATCTGGCGAGACTACCAGTGCTTAGATTCGTCAAGATTGGTCTTCGTCAATTTCCACTCTTCACCTCAAATTATCGACATGATCGGGTGTCCAGAGTGTCCCAATTTTACCTTCCTTCAAGGCAGTTAAATTTCTCCTCACTCAGCAGTTCAACACATGTAATTGGGTAAACATGTGCACCTTCTTCTTCTTCTCTTCAACGACCACCATGATGACCTTCAGATGCTTCTTAATCGGGCAATCTCTTTTGTTAATTCACCACTGTCATTTTTGGTCTCAAATCTCAACGATCGGACCGTACCATTGCATCCGGAACAATCAAATTAGCTGGAAACAAGTCTGAAATCGTCCAAATCGCACTTCACACGGCTAAGATTTGATCAAAACAAGTCTGGCCTGATAAACGGCCCAGATTCAATCTCAGATCCGGTTGCACGTAGACTCTGCTGCACAGAATCTTATCCCACCAGTGACATGGCACTGTTGACTTGACTGATGATGTGGCGCTGACGTGGCACCGATGACGTGGCGTTGACTGGCCGGTGACGTGGCATTGACTTTTCCAGTCAAAACTTTGACCGACAATAACTTCTTCGTTTGAACTCCGAATTAAGTGTGCTATACACCGTTGGAATCGTGATGACCTCCTCTAGAAGATCAGATACTCAAAAATCATTTTTGAGCACTTTGATTTTTCTGCAAAAAATCAAACACCTACACCAACGGCTCG
Organism: Salix exigua; assembly: GCA_032356905.1. Taxonomy (NCBI): domain Eukaryota; kingdom Viridiplantae; phylum Streptophyta; class Magnoliopsida; order Malpighiales; family Salicaceae; genus Salix; species Salix exigua. The sequence goes on from CM063605.1 coordinate 11,106,099, forward strand.
GATACAAGTTGTTGGGGTCAACTGGTATTCGGGTCGGGTCAGCCAATCCGGGCGAAGAAGACGCATGGGGCGCGTTTGCGCGCGTGGGCAGATGCCCTGCTGGAGAGTGATGGAGAGTGTGGCCATGTCCGACATCAGATTTTGACGCCGTTTTCACCAGTGGCTTCGTCTCGGCCTCCTCTACACAGTGGTATGGTCAAAACACAATTTTGACAATTTTTATTTTTGAGCAAAATCAAACACCCCTTTAAACCATCAGCTCTGATACCAGTTGTTGGGTAATTCTGGCTTTCCCATGCGCGGACCGGGGATGTACTGATACTTGCTCATAGGAGGCTTAAGCATACCGACACAATATTTAACGTGGTTCGGCAAAACCGCCTACATCCACGGGAGAGAGACATTGTATTAGAGATAGAGAAAGGGTTACAATAAATACATATAGAGGAGGAGGATTACATCCACTCTACTCAACTCATCAACTCTAGCTCTCTCTACACAACACATTCACTTGTGTTTCTCCCCCTCTCTCACAACACATTCACTTGTGTTGCTCTCTCTCTCACTCTCATTTTTAGCTCTAAGAAGCTCCTCTATTTATAGCAAGAGTGAGGAGACAATCTTCTTCATAAATCAAAGTTGGCCACCAAACTTTCTTCATAGTCAAAGGTTGGCCACCAACCTTCTTCAACAATGGTGGGTTGACTACCATTTTCAACAATGGTAGGATATTGCCACAAAATGGCAATATACCTAACACCATGTATATCAAGCACCTGGCACTCCACTATGCATCAGCTTTCCCAATCTTATGGCAATCAGAAAAACCATTATCATCTTCTTCTTGTTCACCTTCCTATCTTCTCAGAATCATTGCTCAGCTGCACAAAAATGGGTTAAAGCTGGTTACTGGTATAGTGGTAGTGATTTCCCAATATCTGAAATAAATTCTGCCCTGTTTACACACCTTATCTGTGCATTTGCCAATGTCAACTCATCCACCTATGAACTCTCCATCCCATCCACCTTTGAACAGAGCTTCTCGATCTTCACCGGCATCGTCAAGCGCAAGAACCCTTCAATTGTACCGCTTCTGTCAATATGGGACGGACAAGCTGAGACATACAAATCCATTATAGGTGAGGCAGTTAACAGTTCTGTCTTGTCTTCAATGCTGGCGCAATCTTCCTACAGGAAGTCTTTTATTGAATCTTCGGTAAAAACAGCTAGGACTTTCGGGTTTCAAGGAATAGACTTGTTCTGGCTCTGGCCTGATAGCACAGATTTGTCAAATATAGGAACTCTGTTGGATGAGTGGAGGGCGACTGTTGATTCCGAGCCAAGAAACTCAAGCGTGTCCAAGTTAATTCTAACAATGGGCGTTCGCTACTCACCGAGTCTTCAAAGTGTAAGTTACCCGATTGATTCAATGAAGAGGAATTTAGATTGGGCGCATGTTGTAGCATATGACTACCACATGCCTTCAAGGGAGAATTTTACAGGCAACCATGCTGCTTTATATAATCCTTCAAGCAATATTTCTACCGATTTTGGTATCAGAGAATGGTTAAGTGGTGGATATCCAGCAAGCAAACTAGTTTTGGGTATGCCATATCATGGATATGCCTGGAAACTGGTGAATCCCACTGACAATTCTCTTGGCGCACCAGCCTCAGGTCCTGGTGTTACCATTGATGGCTCAATTGGCTTTAGGTTCATCAGATCATTCATTCAAAATTATGGTTATGGAGCTAGGTCAGTTTATAATTCTACTTATGTAGTGAATTATTTCGTTGCCGGATCAACTTGGATCAATTTTGATGATGTTGAGACTGTTAGAGCTAAGATTTCTTATGCGAAGGAAAAGGGGCTACTTGGTTACAACGTGTTTCAAGTGATTAATGATGACAATTGGGCTCTTACTCTGGCAGGTTGGTGATGATTTCTTATTAGATTGTAAATTAGTCAGGAAAATTAAAACTCTGGTAGCTTTGCAATACTCTGCGTCACACAGAATACCACCACAGCACCAACGTATCCCCACATCTGCTGTCAATCTAGCATCTTGAACTATGAAATCTGTGTTCATAACGACTAGGCTTTTGTTTATGATTTGGTTTCTCTTGTGCCTGTTTAACATCATCACTGGTAAAAAAAAAAAAAAAAGGTCAATTCTTTAGCCTTCTCTATATGCAACCACACAGAAATGAGTAAGAGTAGATGTGTATGCAGTCTGATGAGAGACTAATTTAGTGGCCTGCATTAGCAGCACAAGATGAGGTGCGGCAAGGAAAAAGGAGCTGGTTATGGCTAAAAATTGTTCTTCCAATTGCTTTGATCAGTATCTTATTAGCATCATTGATGTTTTACTACAGAAGCAGAATTTTTGAGCGAAAAGGTAAACCTTAATCAATTGAGAGGGTTCACCATTTACTTTCGAGAATGGAATGACAAACAGATAAACATTTCTGGGTTGCTTCCTTCTTCTGTTTTTAGCTGCAGGTACCAGAGTCTTAGGTGATAAAAGTTTATCTGGTAGAGGAACTAGTTTATCAGCCACTGCAGAAAATTTTGATAGTGATGCTCCTGCCCTGCAAGTTTTCAGTTTTGAAAGCATTAAAGCAGCTACAAATAACTTCTCAAGTGAAAACCAACTTGGAAAGGGTGGGTTTGGCCCTGTTTATAAGGTATTGTATGGTTAATCCTCTGTATTTCTAACTGGAAATCTCACGTTTGGAACGATTTATGTTCAGATTCTCAGGTTTGCTTACAGGAAATAAGGCTAACATCAGGTGTCAAATTGTGCTAGGGAAATTTACCAAGAGGCCTGGAAATAGCAGTCAAGAGGCTGTCAGAGTCATCAACTCAAGGACTTGGAGAGTTCAAGAACGAGGTTTCGCTCACGGCTAGACTACAGCACATAAATCTAGTTAGGCTTCTTGGATTTTGCTCCGAGAGGGAAGAGAAGATGCTAGTATACGAGTACATGCCAAACAAAAGCTTGGATCTTCATCTCTTTGGTCTGCAGTCTTTTCTCTTCACATTCTTAAATCATTCTAGTCATCTGTATCAGGAGGTCTAAACGGATGCCAAGTTAATTTCGTTCTTGAGACAAGCAGCAATTAAAAGTTTCTCCTGTGCCATTTTTATGCAGATCCAATTAGAAGGTACAGCTTGGATTGGAGTAAGCGGGTTCGTATCATTGAAGGGGTTACTCAAGGGCTTATATACCTCCAAGAGTACTCAAACTTTACAGTAATCCATCGAGATTTGAAATCTAGCAACATTTTACTAGACAATGAAATGAATCCAAAGATATCAGATTTTGGCATGGCTAAACTTTTCAGGAAAGATGTGTATGAAGCAAACACGAGCAGAATTGTTGGAACTTAGTAAGTAGCTGCTTCCCATTAAAGATAATCTCCATATCATTGTCGTCAGCCTCTTATCTGCTGTCCAGACTTAGTATTAACATTTCCAATATTGCAGCGGCTATGTTCCTCCTGAATATGTGAGGAAAGGCATATATTCCATCAAGTATGATGTTTATAGCTTTGGAGTTCTGCTCCTGCAAATCATAAGTGGAAAGAGGAATACATGTTTTTACGGAGAAAACGAAAGCTTGAACCTTTTAGAATATGTGAGTTACATGAATTCATATCATTTCATACACCATTTTGATATGCTAGTGAAGCCGAAGCCTTTTACGAGGAGTTGACAGCTTGAAATATGATGCAGGCATATGATCTGTGGAAAAAGGGGCTAGGAATTGAATTCATTGATCCATTTTTGGATGACTCATCCTCGCCCTGTAAACTAGAGACATGCATGCAAGTTGCTCTGCTGTGTGTCCAAGAAAATCCTGATGCCAGGCCAACAATGCTAGAAACATTCTCGATGCTCAAAAGTGATGATTCCCTGGCCATTGCTACTCCTGAAGGTCCAGGATTTTCAGAAAAAAAGAAGGGGGACATGGAAACTGCATCCTCGTCCCAGCAAGTAATGTGTTCATTCGATGATTCCCAGGTTTCCCAACTGGAACCCCGTTGACAATCCAGCTTGTATTAAGCTAAAGAAAATTATAGCCTGACTTGTGTGTTCTTCTTCATTGCACTCTCATAAAATCTTTGCTAGAAATAGAGTAGAGCTTCTGCTGAAGCCTCCTTCCGGTGAAAGAACGAGGAACGGACATTTGCCAGATGCTTCTTGGAGGAGGAAAACCTCCTCAGAACTAAACCCAATCAAAAAATATCGGTCTCAAACCGGGCCCAGCAACAAAGAGGGGATGCTGTCCAGGATGGAGAAGGAGACTTTTGGGCTCGAAACGGAGCCTACAAAGAAAAAGATGGGCTTAAAATCAAGAAAAGATGGGCTCAATACTAATCCGCAAACAAAGGAAACAGGAGCTTCTCGGAAGGATAGGCCCATTATCGAGCCCTCTGAGCCCATTTCATTTCATTTTTTCTAGCGTTTTGAGAAATTCTCCAGGTTAGTCATGTCAAACGACGTTGCGGCGCCTATCTGAATATTCACAAGTTTTTTTATTATTATTATTAACATGAAAATCCATCTTCGCTTGTGTGCAATTTGATTAATTTTATGTATCCTAAACTAATGATCATGTAATTTTTTTTAGTAATTATCAAATTAACAACTACAAAATTCAAACCTAATATCTTACTCTCAAACTCTTATAATTAGATTATCTACTTGAAGATGGTTAATATTTCACAAGTTAACAATGTGATATATATATATATATAGACACACACCCATATATATTATAATTACTATTATTATTATAAAATGTTTGCAACCTTACCCTTTATAATACAAATTCATGTGTATAAATATTAAAGATTATCATAATCACCTAGACACAACATTTTCTTTTTTTTTTTGTAAATTATATTTTTCTCGGTAATTTGCTAATTTAAAAAAAATCATCAGTACTCGTTAAACAACTGTGAAAATGCGCATAATCATTTGAGATGTTTTCGACTTTATCAGAATCATATTACACGAGAGAGATAAATTTATTTTATGAAATAGAAAAGCCGTGGTGCTTGCATATTTATTATATTTCTATGTCCTGTGTTTTATGGGCTCGATGTTGCTAAGTTTACAATTTAATTAATTCTTGGAAAACTGTAAATAAACCAGGGCTGCATGGAAATGAATTCCAACTTGTTTTTCGTTAAACTTTAATTACTATTTAAAAATAAATAAATAAATAAAAGGTAAAATAATTTGATAAGTATAACTCCAATGCTGGAGCTAAACGAAGAGCCAAAGTCAAAAATTCTTTCATTTGGTTTTTTGAGTCAAATTTTTGCCCTCCAACACAGGAGGCATCTGTTTAATTTTTCAAAATAGCTCTTTTTATTGGAGATACTCTTTCTTATTAAAGAAAGATTTGCTGAATGGGTTTCGAGGGATATTCTAATATAATCACTTACCTAATCCTCAACATGATCTCTTAATATATATATATATATATTCCTTCGACATTGACAGGATAACCACAGCCATCCAGATCAAGAACTGGCAAGAAATAAAGTAATGAAGAATTGTCAACGTTTTTTTCATCTTCATGATCTCTTTATATTTCTCTATGTATATATATCGGTACAAAGTTTACAAACTGGTTCATCTCATTCCAATCGTTCTACTCTTTAATTACCACCCCCACCGGATATCTCATGGCTTCACCTCCGGCTATCAAAGCTGCGTACTGGCCTTCTTGGTCTCAAACTCTCCCACCTTCAGCCATAGACACCACTTTGTTCACCCACATCTTCTATGCCTTTCTCGAGCCGAATAAAGACACATTCAAGGTCGAAGTATCCGACTCAACTGCTTCCCTGCTCAAGAATTTCACCGGCACCCTTCATCAGAAAAACCCACAACTGAAAACACTAGTCGCATTTGGGGGAGCCAGTACTGATCCAGATCTCTTTGCTCGAATGGTATCGAATGAAGGGTCGCGTAAAATTTTCATAGACTCGGCAATACAAGTGGCAAGAAAATATGGATTTGATGGGATGGATCTTGACTGGGAATTTCCAAGGAACCAAGAAGAGATGGCTGGCATGGGCCAGCTGTTTAAAGAATGGAGAGTTGCTATCAACAAGGAAGCCGAGTCCACCCACCGGTCTCCTCTGTTGCTCACGGCTGCAGTCTACTTCTCCGTCCAAATTCAATGGGATGAAACCCCCCGGAGGTTTCCAGTGGAATCCATCGCCGAAAGCTTGGATTGGATCAACGCAATGTGTTATGATTATCGTGGTTCATGGGACACTTCGGCTACAGGAGCTCCCGCGGCATTATATGATCCTGCTGGCAACATAAGCACGAGCGACGGGCTGACGTCGTGGGTTCGTGCTGGTGTACCTGCAAACAAGGTGGTCATGGGCCTGCCCCTGTATGGGAGGACTTGGCAACTTAAAGACCCTATGATAAACGGAATCGGTGCACCGGCCACGGCAGTCGGTCCCGGAGATCATCAAGGCATTCTGATATTTTCCGAGGTGGAGAATTTCAATAGAAACAATGGTGCCACCGTGGTGTATGATACCAAGACTGTATCCACGTATTCTCATGCTGGTACATCCTGGATTGGATACGATGACAGCCATTCTACAACTGTGAAGCTAGAGTATGCTCGGAAACATGGGATTCGTGGTTACTTCTTTTGGGCCCTCGGTTTTGACAGTGATGACTGGGAAATCTCAAGACAAGGTAAACCTAATTTGGGCCATGAATTATAGCTACCATTTTGTGAATTATTTTAGGGTACGTTAACGTTCTCGTTGAATTATTTTTTTTCTTTTTTCAGCTTCAATAACATGGGTGTAAAAAAGCTTGGAGCATGTTGGTTTCCGGGAGGTTGTGGGATCCCGACTTGAAGCCACGGTCGAAAATCTCCTTTTATTTGTGTCTTGAAATTATGATTGGTCGAGTTAATAAAAGTGAGATTGATTGTGCCTTGAATGATATCTCTAAGATTTCAGTTTACAAATATGATTTGGTTGGAAACCAGTTCTAAAGAGAGAATAAGAGTTGTTATAACAGAGTTTTTTATAACTAAGTTGAAAGACAGAGTTTTTTATAAATAAGTTGAAAGACAGTTGTAAAGAAAGTTGTTTATAGTAGGAGTAGCCTATATATATATATATATATATATATATATATATATATATATATATATATATATATATATTTCAGCTGTAACATGAAAACACGCTGAATTTGAAGGAAAAACATTACTGAAAATTTGACATGGTATCAGAGCAAATATTGAATTTTTTTCTTTGAAATCGAATTGCTGTTTTTTTTCTCTTCTGGTTCGGAACCCAAAACTCGATTTACACAATGCTTGTTCATCAAGAGCACTGTTCATACACAACCAATCCCCACAGAAAAAACACCGAACAGTGAATCTTGAATTTTTTTTCTTGATCCGTATTTGTTCTCGAATTATTTATCTCGTAATCTTATTGTTCATACCCAGAAAGCCCAGATTTTCCCGAGAAAATCAAACCCAGATTTTCCTGGAAAATAGAGCCCAGATTTTCCTGAGAAAAAAAAATCCACATAACAAAAATCCACTCACCAACCTAGAAATCCATTCATCCACCCATCGAAGAACACCCAAATACCACACCCAGAAATTCCCAGATTCAAACACGAACCCACAAACCACGAGCAACCACAGATTCAAACGAAAATTATCAGAAACCCGAGACCCACAAACCCAGAAAAAAACCCAACAAACCATCTGAACATCTTCATCTCGGAAACCAGCAACCACAGGCGAGAAGGAAATCAACCCACAAACAATGGAACGATTGAAAACGGATATGGTAGAGATCGACGAAGGACAAAAACGCATAAGAGAAGGGCAACGAGAAATAAGGCAAAGGTTTGAAGAGATAGAAGAAGAATGTCGCAGGCTCAAAGAGGAGACGATGAACATAGCCGGTCAGAGTGATTACAATCAAATCAGAATCAACCTGATGCTTGGCATTTTACAGAGGCCGGCGGCTTGGGGAAGAGAAATGGAAGAAAGTGAATTAGGGCAAGCATTTTATAGGGCTGCCCGAAATAGTGCTGACCGAAATAGTGGAGTTGACCGAAGTGGGGCAGGCCGAAAATACAAAAATGCTGGTGGGTTAATGTGCTCTCACTGCGGGGAAATAGGACATTCAAAACAATGGTCTTATGAAATTATTGGCTACCCGGACTGGTGGGACTTTACGAAAAAACCTCGGAAAAATTTCCAAAAACCTCTAGTTTATCTGACGAAAGCAGATCTGGCACAACCCACAGCGAATGTGGTCCATCCAGGTATCATCGAAAACGAATTTGCACACTCTATTATTACAAAGAATAGTACTTGGATAATTGATACAGGTGCATCCCATCATATAACTAGAGATTCTGATAATTTAATATGTCATAAACCCTCTTTACGGACAGATATAACTACTGCTAATGGCAGTACCTCCCCTATTAAGGGGGAAGGATCTCTTGTTTTAACTGATACTATTACACTAGATATTGTTCTTATTATTCCATCTCTTGCATATAACCTCCTCTCGGTTAGTCAAATCATGACTACCCTTGAGTGCACAGTCACGTTTTGGCCTTTGTTCTGTGTTTTTCAGGACATTCTAACCCGGAAGATTCTTGGTTATGGTGTTAGACGGGGCAACCTGTATTACTTGGAATTAACGAAACGAGTGGGGTTAAAGTTAGGTCATGCACATCAGACCACAAGTACAGATCAAGCTTAGGCTCTCATTTGGTTATGGCATCGACGACTCGGACATCTTTCATTTGGGTACCTCTAGAAGCTACAACCGCATTTATTTTCAAGGTTAAGTATTTTGGATTTTAAGTGTGACATCTGTGAACTAGCAAAAAGTCATTGTATTTCCTATTTGCCAAGTTTGCATAAAAGTGTAGACCCATTTGCAGTTATTCACTCTGATGTTTGGGGTCCTGCAAAGGTCTCATCTTTTTCTAATGCAGGATAGTTTGTTACCTTTATTGATGAGTGTACTCAGATGACCTGGATATCTCTCCTCCGAAATAAAAGTGAAGTAAGTACAACATTTCAGGAATTTCAGAAAATGGTGTTGACCCAATACCAACGACAGATTCGTACACTTCAGTCAGATAATGGTATGGAATTTATAGATCAAGTGCTAGGTAACTTCTTACAAAGTCATGGAATTCGACATCAGACATTCTGCACATATACTCCACAGCAGAATGGATTAGCTGAAAGAAAGAACAAGCAAATTATGAAAATAGTTCGGGCCTCGCTATTTGGCATGAATCTGCCAAAATACTATTAGGGTGAGGCAGTCAAATCCGCTGTGTATTTAATAAATCGAACACCATCCAGTGCAATTGAATTTCAGTCTCCTCAACAGAAAATGGAATCTCTTCTCTCGGTTCCTCACCTTCCAAATTTGGAGCCTCGAGTATTTGGTTGTACGGTATATGTCCACATCCCTAAGGTTCAACGAAGCAAACTCGATCCGTGTGCCAAACGGTGCGTGTTTGTAGGTTACTCGGAATTTCAAAAAGGATATTGGTGCTATGATCCTCATCATCGAAAACTACATGTGACCTTGGATGCATCATTTCGCGAATCTGAACCCTACTATTCAGGAGTTCCCGGTTCTTCTCTTCAGGGGGAGAGTAACAATGAAGAGAATGAAGATATATTTGAATTAGAGGAAATGAGACCAAGTCGGGATGATAACATTGAAGTCAACACAGACCAAAATGATCTCACTAATGACCCTCCCTATATCTTTGGAGTTACCAACGCCTACACCATTAACCGAAGAATCAACCGAGAATGTCTCTCCTCAGTCACCTCAGGTAATCCTAAATCCTATCCCAATTGATATAAATGAAATTCTTGTCTTAGAAAATAATAAGACCCATAGATACCCACAAAGACTAAACCGGGGAGTCCCAAAGAAACAATATGAACCCGATCCAAAACACAAAACTAAATACCCCATCAACAACTATATTTCTACCCATAGATTATCGGAATCATATGCATTTACTATTAATCAATTATCCAATGTGTCTATTCCTAGTAATGTACAGGATGCATTAGCAGACTCAAAGTGGACCAAGGCAATGAATAAGGAAATGGAGGCTTTGCAGAAGAATAACACGTGGGAGTTATGTCAACTACCAACAGGAAAGAAGAAAGTTGGATGTAAATGAGTGTTCACAGTGAAGTTGAAAGCAGATGGGAGCATTGATAGATACAAAGCAAGGTTGGTAGCAAAGGGATATACGCAGAAGTATGGTGTGGACTACCAAGAAACCTTTGTCCCGGTTGCAAAAATAAACACAATTCGGATTCTCATATTGATAGCAGTGAATCGAGACTGGGTCTTACAACAATTTGATGTCAAGAATACCTTCCTGAATGGAGATCTTGAAGAAGTTTATATGGAATTGCCACCCGGAGTGAAAACCAAGTGCTCACAAGAAATGGAAGTGTGCAAATTAAAGAAGGCTTTATATGGGTTAAAACAGTCACCCCGGGCATGGTTTGGAAGATTCTCATCCACGATGAAAGAGTTTGGCTATAAACAAAGTAATTCAGATCATACTTTGTTTATAAAGCACAAAAGAGGGAAGGTAATTGCTCTAATAGTATATGTGGATGATATGGTTTTAACAGGAGATGATCCAGAAGAAAGAAAGGCTCTACAACAGTTTCTAGCATTGAAATTCAAAATGAAAGATCTCAGATAACTGAAGTACTTCTTAGGGATTGAGGTCTCGAGGTCGAAAACGGGAATGTCTTTCAAAACGAAAATATATGTTGGATTTATTAGCAGAAACTGGAATGCTTGCTTGCAAACCGGTAGATACACCTATGGAAATGAATCACAAACTGGGACAAGCAGAAGATCAAATGTCAGCTGACAAAGGACGTTACCAACGATTAGTCGGGAAACTGATATATTTATCACATACACGGCCAGATATAGCCTATGTAGTCAGCGTGATAAGTCAGTTCATGCATTCACCAAGAGAGGAGCATATGGAAGCAGTATATCGGATCCTAAGATATTTAAAAAGTGCACCGGGAAGAGGACTACTATTCTTAAAGAATAAAGTTCGTGAAATTACAAGATACACAGACTCAGACTGGGCAGGAGATCAGACAGATAGAAGATCGACGTCAGGATACTTTACCTTTGTAGAAGGTAACCTTATGACTTGGAGAAGCAAGAAACAGAAAATGGTCACCAGATCAAGTGCTGAGGCAGAATACCGAGGTATGGCTCATGGTGTGTGCGAGTTGTTATGGATAAAGCATGTGTTACAGGAATTGGAAGTTGATTACGAGTCATCCATGAGCTTATACTGCGATAATAAAGCAGCCATCGAAATTGCACACAACCCTGTACAACATGATCGTACCAAACATGTTGAAGTCGACCGACATTTTATTAAAGAAAACCTTAATCGAAAAATTATACAATTTCCGTTTGTAAGGTTAGAAGATTAGTTGGCTGATGTTCTCACAAAAGCAATTTCAGGAAGAATCTTTCACAGTGCAATTAACAAGTTGGGCATGATAGATATCTACGCTCCAACTTGAAGGGGAGTGTTGGAAACCAGCTGTAAAGAGAGTTGTTTATAGTAGGAGTAACCTATATATATATATATATATATATATATATTTCAGCATTGTAACATGAAAACACACTGAATTTGAAGGAAAAACATTACTGAAAGTTTGACAGATTTGTATTTTTTAAGAAAGTTGATTATAATGTTGTTTAAATGACTTTCACTCGTGTTATTGTTGTTATTGTGAAAATAAAGAAATGATTGAGTTTAATTTGTTATAAATTTGTATTTATATATATTGAATCTCTATGACTACGGTTTAGTCTCTTAGATTTCCATAACTCTTAAATTCATTTCATTCTCCTATAAATAGACCAGTTGTCTTGTATTGTTTACACTTTGAAAAAATAGAAGAAATTATAATAAGAAATGTATTAATTTCTTGTCTCTTTTGCTTATATTTTGATGTCTATATTTTTATATATTAATTATTTATTCTATTTTTAACACGTTATCAACACGATTATTATATGGCTTATATTGATTTTAATATATTCTCTTTTCATTATTGTAACTTATTTATAGCAAATTTTCTTTTACTTTCATTCATAGAAAGAGATTTATAGTTCTTGAAGAACGAGTATTACAAGTTTCTGAAGAATTAGATAGATTAAAATTAGTTTCTCGAGAATTACATAAATTAAAAAGAGTTTCTAAAGAACTAGTATCACAAGTTCATGAAGAATTAAATAAATTAAATACATTTTTGATGAACTAGTATTTCTAAAGCTAAATAAATAATAGTCTTAAAGGAATGATTTTCCTGGAAAATGAAATAAATTAAATGTAGTACCTGTCGTACGTGTGGTAAGCATGGTCACTGGTCGCGTAGTTATCGTACACCAAAACATCTTATATATTTATATTAAGCCTCTCTGAAACAAAATACAGTTGAGACTAATTTTATTCATAAGGATATTAATAAAAATCATAATGCTTGTATTGATGTTAATATTTATCTTGATATTTCTGATTTCGTTGAAAACATGGATAAAACAGAAAACATGCTTAGTGGTGGTATCTGTTGACATATAATGTCATACTTTGTATGCTTTATATATTTTGATGATAACAATAAAAAGAAAATGGACTAATAATATGCTTGGATGAGATTAAGCTATAAACAGGTTTTATTCAAAGAATACATCAACAAGCATAATGGAGTTCAAGAAGAAATCACTCCAAGAAGTCCAAGATGCAAGCAAGTGAAGACTTAGAATAAGTATTCATTTTAGTGCTTTGTGTAAATCTCAATTTCTATCTTGATAGCACAAATTAAAATGAACTTACACACTTCACAGTGCATGCATTAAAAGGTTTTGATGATTAAAAGGTTTAAGTCATAATCAATCGGTTCAAGAAATTCAGAAAAGATAATTTGTCAAAATAGTTTTCTGCATGAACCGGTCGACCGCTTGAGGTATCCGTTGTGAACCAGTCGACCGCTTGGAAGACAAATTATTTTTATCCGTTGTGAACCGGTCGACCGCTTGGTTTTGTCCGTTATGAACCGGTCGACCGCTTGATATGGCAGTTGCACTAAAACGGCTAGAAACGGCTAGTTTCTTTTAGAAACTTATAAATAGGCCTCTTAAATGCAAAACAAAGGAGACACAACTTTCATATCTTATATTGAGGCAATTAGAAGTGCATAAACACCTTCATATCATCAATCCTCATTGATACTCATATTTGTGTTTAAACCTTCATATCTTAACACAAAGAGTATTTCTCATTCTCACTACACTTAAACACCTTCAAATATCTTAAGTGCTATTAAGTGAGAGAAAGAGATCATAGATCTTCATTTGTAATATCCACACTATTAAGAGTGTATTGTTGTTTTACTAAAACAACCATTGTGAAACTCTTGAGAGTTGAGTATAAAACTCTTGGTATTGGTGAGGGAACATCACCAAGGATAAATCTTGAAGAGGGTACATCTTCAAGTGGGAAAAGGAAAATCTTGAAGAGGGCATATCTTCAAGTGGTGTAAAGTCTTGGTGTGGATTCATCAAGCGGAAATTGTAATCTTGTTACTTGGTTTAGTAAGAGAGTACAATACTCAAGTACGGGTTGGTACTTGAGTCGTGGACGTAGGCTTGCCGAACCACGTTAAAAACCCGAGTTTGCAATCTCTCTCCCTTATCTCTTTACTTTAAAGTAATTAATTTTAAGATTGCATTATTTATTGTATTTGCATCAATTCCGCATTTAGGTGCATAGTTGCTTTAATCCGTGAATTTCAACAATTGGTATCAGAGCTTAGTTCTCATTTATTAAGTTTGCTTAGACTTTGAGTAGAATGGCAACTATATGCAATAATTTCCAAAATGAAGGTGCTTCAACTTCTAGACCACCATTTTTTGATGGTGATGATTATGCCTATTGGAAAGCTAGAATGTCAATATATCTTCAATCTATAGATTTTAATTTATGGCTTTCTATTGAAAATGGACCTCATAGACCAGTTAAAATTGTAAATGGTATTGAGATTCCAAAAAGCATGATAGAATATAGTGACCTAGATAAAAGATTACTTTCTATGGATGTTAGAGCAATGAATATTTTATATTGTGCATTAAATAGAAGTGAATTTAATAGAATATCTTCATGTAAAAATGCTAGGGATATATGGCATGCTTTGGAAGTAACTCATGAAGGAACTAACCAAGTAAAAGAATCAAAAATTGATATGTTAGTTCATCAATATGAATTATTTAAAATGTTGCAACATGAATCCATAACAAGCATGTTTACTCGTATGACTAGCATAACAAATAGTTTACATGCTCTTGGTAGAACTTACTCAAATGCAGATATCGTAAGTAAGATTCTTAGATCTCTACCAAAAGCTTGGGAAGCTAAAGTGACAGCTATACGAGAAGCTAAAGATCTCACAAAACTTCCATTAGAGGAGCTCATCGGTTCCCTAATGACGCACAAGATATCTATGGATAATCAAGATCAAGAAGAAAGGCCAAAGAAAAATTTGGCATTTAAAACTGCTCATCGAATCGAAGCGAGGAAAATGATGATGATGAAGACAGAATGACGATCTTGAAGAAGATATAGCATCAATCACAAGACAGTTTGAAACTTTCTTAAAAGGAAAAATGACAAGAGAAAGTTCTCGAAATACAAAAGGAGGGAGATTCAAGTAAAGAAACTCAAAGGTGCTATAAATGCAAAAAGTTGGGGCATATCAAACCCGATTGTCCCCATCTTCAAATGAAGAAGAGAAATCACTTTCGAAGAGAGCTTTGAAAGCGACATGGAGGCGATGATTCGATCTCAAGCTCTAGTGATGAAGAAGAACATGTGGCTAACATGTGCTTCATGGCAATTGAAAGCGAAAATGAGGTACAATCTTCGGATGATGAATCCGACCCTTCTTATATTGAACTACATGAACAACTTGAAAATTTGTATGTAGAATATAAGAAATTAGGTTCTAAATATAGTACTCTAAAAAGAAATCATATATGCTTAATTGAGGAAAAGATTTTTAGAAAAGAAAGTATATGATTTAAATGACAAGAGTAGTAAAACTAATCAACTTGAAGAAGATAATAAATTCTTAAAAGAAAAAGTTGATGAGTTAAATATAGTTATCTCAAAATTCACACAAGGCTCAGAAATTTTTGAGAAAATGCTTTCAAGCCAAAGAAGTGTGTTTAACAAAGGAGGATTAGGTTATAAACCTAAGATAAATCAAAAATACTTAAAAAATTATTTTGTTAAAGCTAAACATTCTTATGATCCAAATCAAACATGTAATTATTGTAGAAAATTAGGACATTTGGTTTATGCATGTCCTATGAAGAAAAATAAGAATGTTAAAATGATTTGGGTTCCAAAAGGAACCACCCCTTGAATTCTTTGGTAGAAATAAGTTTATTTTGGATATTTATTATTATTAGATATTATGTCTTTATTTATCTAAAATGTTAATTTTCTTTTTGTTGATGCCAAAGGGGGAGAGATATGATGAAAATATCAAATGCATCAATAATGGGGGAGAAAAATAGGAGAATATGAAAAATATATATGCATATATTTAGGGGGAGAAAATGGATTTTTCTTGAGATTGCATATGATATTTTTACTTAGATCAAATTGCTAAATGTTCAATGTCTCTTATATATTGGATTACAAAATATAGGGGGAGACTCAATTTTTTATCTAAGTTTTTTTTGTTTATTGTCATCATCAAAAAGGGGGAGATTGTTGACATATAATGTCATACTTTGTATGCTTTATATATTTTGATGATAACAATAAAAAGAAAATGGACTAATAATATGCTTGGATGAGATTAAGCTATAAACAGGTTTTATTCAAAGAATACATCAACAAGCATAATGGAGTTCAAGAAGAAATCACTCCAAGAAGTCCAAGATGCAAGCAAGTGAAGACTTAGAATAAGTATTCATTTTAGTGCTTTGTGTAAATCTCAATTTCTATCTTGATAGCACAAATTAAAATGAACTCACACACTTCACAGTGCATGCATTAAAAGGTTTTGATGATTAAAAGGTTTAAGTCATAATCAATCGGTTCAAGAAATTCAGAAAAGATAATTTGTCAAAATAGTTTTCTGCATGAACCGGTCGACCGCTTGAGGTATCCGTTGTGAACCGGTCGACCGCTTGGAAGACAAATTATTTTTATCCGTTGTGAACCGGTCGACCGCTTGGTTTTGTCCGTTATGAACCGGTCGACCGCTTGATATGGCAGTTGCACTAAAACGGCTAGAAACGGCTAGTTTCTTTTAGAAACTTATAAATAGGCCTCTTAAATGCAAAACAAAGGAGACACAACTTTCATATCTTATATTGAGGCAATTAGAAGTGCATAAACACCTTCATATCATCAATCCTCATTGATACTCATATTTGTGTTTAAACCTTCATATCTTAACACAAAGAGTATTTCTCATTCTCACTACACTTAAACACCTTCAAATATCTTAAGTGCTATTAAGTGAGAGAAAGAGATCATAGATCTTCATTTGTAATATCCACACTATTAAGAGTGTATTGTTGTTTTACTAAAACAACCATTGTGAAACTCTTGAGAGTTGAGTATAAAACTCTTGGTATTGGTGAGGGAACATCACCAAGGATAAATCTTGAAGAGGGTACATCTTCAAGTGGGAAAAAGAAAATCTTGAAGAGGGCATATCTTCAAGTGGTGTAAAGTCTTGGTGTGGAGTCATCAAGCGGAAATTGTAATCTTGTTACTTGGTTTAGTAAGAGAGTACAATACTCAAGTACGGGTTGGTACTTGAGTCGTGGACGTAGGCTTGCCGAACCACGTTAAAAACCCGAGTTTGCAATCTCTCTCCCTTATCTCTTTACTTTAAAGTAATTAATTTTAAGATTGCATTATTTATTGTATTTGCATCAATTCCGCATTTAGGTGCATAGTTGCTTTAATCCGTGAATTTCAACAGTATCATCATAGATGATTAATAGTTCTTATTTGAATTAAAATATTAATGTTATTTTGTTTACAATAAACATTATCAGTTTGGCTCATATTAAATAATAAACTTTGATTATCTTTTGAATAGTGACATAGCTTTTCATGATAGAGATTTATGTCTGGCAAACAGTGCAACAACGCGCACAATTCTTAAGAAAAATAAATACTTTGAGTATTTAACATTAATCAAAGTTAATGTCGCTACAATACCAGGTCCACAGACATGGTTAAAGACTCTAGAAAAACTAATATTGTGTTAACAGATAACACAAGACTAAGCATCAAAGATGCATCATATTCACCTGAGTTTAGAAAGAAAATTATCCAGTTTTAAGGATATACGTGTTAATGGTTGTCATATTGAAACACTAGATCATTTTGCATGTTCTCAAGATAAATTAATTACCAAACCGTCTCCATCAAAGGTTTTTATAGAATAACCATCTTTTTTTCAAAAGAATTCAATGAGATATATGTGGTCCTATACATCCACCATGTATACTTTTTAGATATTTCATGGTATTAATCGATGCATCAAGTAAATGGTAATGTGTTTTTTTACTTTCCAGTCAAAATATCACATTCACTAGATTAATAGCATAAATTATCATACGAGCATAATTTCCTGATTATCCTATCAAGCAAATTCGATTGGACAATGTTGGTTAGTTTACTTCTCTTGTGTTTATGCTTTTGTTTCTCTTGTGCATGTTTAACATCATCACTAGTAAAAAAAAGATCAATTCCTTAGCAACCAAACAGAAATGAGTAAGAGTAGATGAAAAAAATATGCATTCAGTTTTCAGTTTGTTGCAAGGAAAAAGGAGCTGGTTATGGCTAAAAGCAGAATCTTTGAGCGAAAAGGTAAACCTTAATCAATTGATGAGAGGGTTCACCATTTACTTTCAATAATTGAATGACAAACAGATAAACACATTTCTGGGTTGCTTCCTTCTTCTATTGTAGCTGCAGGAACCAGAGTCTTAGCTGTTTGTTTGTTCAACTACGTACAAATAGAGTAGAACTTCTGTTGAAATCTCCGTCCGGTGAAAAAACCAGGAACGGAGATTTCCTCAGAACTAAACCCTATGATTGTCGTGCATTTAATATAGTGAAACTTTATGTAATTATTTATAGAAATGTATTGGAAATCATTGTCCCTGTCAACTTATCATATATTATTTTTGAGAAATTTAAAACATAAGAGTTACAAGGATTGTAGAAAAAGTTGAATAGACTGAAATATAAATGCTATTATATAAATATTTAAATAATAATTTTTTTATAATTATATAATTAGTTACTAGCACCTAATATCATAAATATTTTGTTATATATTGCTACTTCACTCGTTCACTTTTTATATGAAAAACAATTTAAAAAATAATTAAAAAATAAAAGTTATCACAATCCTAAATCTTATATATATATATTAAAAAAAATAACATCATCAAAGATCATACCAATATGTAAATTAATAAACCACTCAAGTTAGACAGTAAACTAAAACTCAGCAGCAACAACCTTATATTAGTTGTGTTTAAGAGAGTTTCTATTTTTATTGATAGGTAAGGTACGAGTATATGACTTATATTATATCTCAGGCAAGCTCTCAATTTTTTTAGTATTAAAAAATATTATATATAAATTTTAAACAAAATATTGTTTAATAAATTTTTAAATAAAAAAATTATTTTTAAAAACAACATTATGTACAATATCTAAAAAATGAGAGCGTGAGGTTAAGCTTAGGAGAAAAGGGCTGGGAAATTAGAAGCTCAGCTGGGCTCGTGGTTATGAAACGTTTCTTTTTCTTTGGACAAGGGGAAGCTGCAAACAGCTAAAAGAGGGGGAAAGAAGAGATGTTTCAGCATCTCTCTGTCCTGAAGAAGGAAATTAGGACAACAGTAAAATAGCAAGCAAAGACCCAACTGTACAAGTAGGTAGGAATTTCCTGACATTTCTCTTACCCTGCTGAATTGAATATTTCTTCTTGGAGTCAAATCATTGAAGCAGATATTGTTTTCAGAAATATTCAAGGCCCCGGATCCAAGAACTTGACTTCAAACAGATACAGATTAGGAGTCCTGCTGGTGTTACCAAAGTAAGCGTCTTCTTCAATGGCTCGCAACACTATGATCATTACCCTCCTTCTCTTTTTATCTTCCTATGTTCACAGATCAAGCTCGCATGAAACCTGGATTAGAGCTGGTTACTGGGATTCCGTCAGTGAACTGCCCGTTTCTGATATCAATTCTGCTCTTTTTACTCACCTTGTATGTGGTTTTTCTTATATAAATGATTCTACTTATCAAATTCATATCAACTCTTCCAAAGAACCCCACTTCTCTACTTTCACTGGTACTGTCAGGGTTAAAAACCCTTCTGTTAAAACCCTCCTATCCATCTCGGCTAGGAGGGAAGGTCTTCCAACTTTTTCCTCGATGATAAATCAGTCTTCTTATAGAAAATCTTTTATCGAGTCCTCGATATATACAACGAGGATTTATGGCTTTGATGGCCTGGACCTTTCGGTTGGGCCAAGTATCAGCATCGACATGACCAATCTAGGAACCCTTTTCGATGAGTGGCGAGTCGCTATAGCTTCTGATTCAAGAAAATCTGGCCAGTCCCAGTTGCTCTTGGTAATGTCAGCTAGGTACTCGCCTGCTCAGCACCCGGTTACTTATCCCATTAGCATCATGAAAAGGACCTTAGATTGGATACATCTCATTGCATATGACTATCATGTGCCTGCAAAATTTAATTTTACTGGCGCGCATGCTGCTTTGTATGGCCCTTCAAATTGGGCCAACACCGATGAATGGATAAAGGAATGGTTAAGAGGAGGATTATCTGCTAGCAAACTGGTTTTGGGTTTGCCTTTCCATGGCTATGCATGGAGACTAGTGAACCCGAACGAAAAAGCAATCGGGGCACCCTCCTCAGGTCCATATGTAACAAGGGATGGCTCCATGGGTTATAAGAGTATTAAATCTTTCATTAAAAATTATGGCTATGGAGCTGCAGCAGTGTACAATTCTACCTACGTTATGAATCTTTTCGTTTTTGGGTCGGCTTGGATCAATTTTGATGATGTGGAGTCTATCAAGGCTAAGATTTCTTATGCAAAGGAAAATAATCTTAGTGGTTACAGCGTATTTCAGCTCTCCAATGACGATAATTGGATTCTTTCTCGAGCAGGTAGGTTGTCAGTGAAGATCTCGATCTTCCATTTCATCTTCTTTATTTTAATGAAACACTGTACTAGAGATGTTTCAATTGGTTTTGAATGATTAATTTCCCTCCCCTGAAATGCAAAGTTCTGTGAGGTGCCCTCCCCTGAAATACTAAGTTTTGTGGGGTGTCCTTTATAGAGTAAATGAGCTTTCACTGCAATAGAAAGATATCATAAAACAATACTCACGTGATGAGAAATGTTCTCAGCTCAGGGAAAAGATGAAGATGGGCTGAACAAGCGGAAGGTATTGGTAATTATTCTGGTTACGATTGCTGTGGTCTTTCTCATGGCGGGCACCATCATCTGTTGTTACTTTAGAAGAAAAATACTCAGCTCAAAAGGTAACATCTTCCCATTGTGACAATTTCCCACATATATTAACCAAAATGTTGAGTAGGTCAGCAATTATTACAACAGGATTAAGATACAGTAAGTTCTTTGATTTGTTTCATGTAGCAGAAATTGGTGGGAGTGTCCAAAAATCACTATCTGCAGTGAAAATCAATGTATCTGCTACTAGAGTTATGAATGGTGATGCTCCACATCTGCAAGCACTCAGTTTTGATACGATTGCGGCGGCTACCAATAACTTTTCGAGTGAAAACAAACTTGGAGCAGGTGGATTTGGCTCTGTCTACAAGGTAAAATAAATTTGGCAAAATATAAATGTGTTCTGGTTCTATCACTTTAGAACATATAAGTAATTGTCCTGGATGACTTTGAAAGGAAAACATGACAGCATGAGGCATTTGTTTTGCCAGGGTAAACTAACTGACGGAAAGGAAATAGCAGTGAAGAGACTATCAAAAACTTCGACTCAAGGTGAAGAGGAGTTCAAAAATGAGCTTACACTTACAGGAAAACTTCAGCATGTGAATGTAGTTACAGTGCTGGGATTTTGCAACGAGAGGAAGGAAAAGATGCTGATCTACGAGTACATGCCGAACAAGAGCTTGGATTTCTACATCTATGGTCAGTAGAATCTTTTTCTCTTCGCCAACCTTCTAAATGAACCTCCAATAACTGTTTAAGGTCTATACTTCGATGTAGATCCCATCAGAAGATACATTTTAGATTGGAGAAAACGCGTTCAGATTATTGAAGGTCTTACTCAAGGGCTTCTATATCTCCAAGAATTCTCAAATTTTACCATTATTCATCGAGACATTAAGAGTAGCAACATTCTATTGGATGAGGATATGAACCCTAAGATATCAGACTTTGGTATGGCTAGGCTCTTCAGGAAAGATGATCTCGAAGCAAACACAAGGAGGATAGTTGGAACATAGTAAGGATATTATCTCAAAATGGTATTTCAAATTAAAGTGTTTGCTAAACCCTTCTCATTCTTATTTATTTTTCTGAGTTGCAGTGGCTATGTCCCACCTGAATATGTAAGAAAAGGCATATATTCCATGAAATATGATGTTTACAGCTTTGGAGTTCTACTTCTGCAAATCTTAAGTGGCAAGAGGAGTACATGTTACTATGGTTCAGACGAAAACTGGAACCTTCTTGAATATGTAAGTGATCAGTCACATCTTTTCCAATATATGAACACATAA
This sequence comes from Salix exigua, assembly GCA_032356905.1. NCBI lineage: Eukaryota > Viridiplantae > Streptophyta > Magnoliopsida > Malpighiales > Salicaceae > Salix > Salix exigua. The sequence continues at coordinate 11,128,083 of CM063605.1, forward strand.
TTAACTCTCTTTTTTCCATGGTATGCATTTGAATATGAAAGATGGTTATCAAATTGTTTCAGGCATATGAATTATGGAAAAATGGGGAAGGTGTGGAGTTTTTCGATCCATCGCTAGACGATTCATCTTCATCATGTAAGCTCACAAGATGCCTGCAAATTGCTCTATTATGTGTCCAAGAAAATCCTTTACACAGGCCATCTATGTTAAAAATCTCTTCGATGCTCAAAAATGAAAATGCACCTATTGCTACTCCAAAAAGGCCTTCTTTTTCAACAAAAAGAGATGAAGAGGACAGTGTTATCACGAATAAAATTTATTCTGTAAATGAGGCAACAATATCTGACTTGGAACCTCGCTGAAGTAAAGGCTTTCATGAGCAGAATTCAAGAGTATCTCCTTTTTTCTTCCTGGTTGAATTGATTGTATGTATTCTTTCTAAGTCATTCTGATAGATCCTATTCTTTTATAACTTTATGATTGTTGCAACCAAAAAGGGTCCAACTCTCTCAACAAAGTAAGATCATTTGCTATAGCTTGATAACCAGAGGCATACAGGAGTCAATGAAAAAGGCTTCTGCTGATCCAATGTAAACAAAGATACATTCAAAGGATGGAAACTCTTTTTCTTTGGTAATAAAACTATTTAATATGAATAATCTCTAGTCCAGTGTTTCATGAACCATAGTAGCATGTACTCCTTTTGCCACTTATGATTTGCAGAAGTAGAACTCCAAAGCTGTAAACATCATATTTCATGGAATATATACCTTTTTTTACATATTTAGGGGGTACATAGCCACTGCAACTCAAAAAAATAAATAAGAATGAGAAGGGTTTAGCAAACACTTTAATTCGAAATATCATTTTGAGACAATATTCTTACTATGTTCCAACTATCCTCCTTGTGTTTGCTTCGAGTTCATCTTTCCTGAAGAGCCTAGTCATACCAAAGTCTGATATCTTAGGGTTCATATCCTCATCCAATAGAATGTTGCTACTCTTTATGTCTCGATGAATAATGGTAAAATTTGAGAATTTGAACTAATTTTGTTTTGAATTAATATATTTATTTTTATACACACACACATAAACAGCACACAAAAACACTCTAAAATTAAAATATTTTATTCTAATTAAAAAACAAAACATCAATATAAACTTAATCGACAAACTTGTTGCCTCAGCTCATCCTATTTATCGCCTCAAAAATTGAGGAATCACATCTTTTCACCCTGGCAAGACAAAGGCTGTCACCTGTCAATTAATAACAAGCCTCGCAGTTATATATATATGTTTTTCAATGATTTTAATGTAATTATATCCCAACAAAATCATTTTAATATCTTTTTAACATATTATATAAAATCATTTTTTATATAAAAAACTGAAAAAGTTTTTTTTATCGAAATTCTCCATTCCAAAACCTGAAAGAACGAATCACATATCGGTTTTGATGCGATTTTAGTTTTTTGGAAGGTTTAATTACCTCAATTTATACAAATCCTACAGCCGAAGGATGCCGCAGAGAAGTGGACTAATCAGTCAGCTGGGGCGCATGTGTCCTAGATTCCATGTATATCAAGCACCTGGCACTCCACTATGCATCAGCTTTCCCAATCTTATGGCAATCAGAAAAACCATCATCCTCTTCTTCTTGTTCACACTCCTATCTTCTCAAAATCATTGTTCAGTTGCACAAAAATGGGTTAAAGCTGGTTACTGGTATAGTGGTAGTGATTTTCCAATATCTGACATAAATTCTGCCCTGTTTACACACCTTATTTGTGCATTTGCCAATGTCAACTCATCCACCTATGAACTCTCCATCCCATCCAACTTTGAACAGAGCTTCTCGATCTTCACCGGCATCGTCAAGCGCAAGAACCCTTCAATTGTAACGCTTCTGTCAATATGGGACGGACAAGCTGAGACATACAAGTCCATTTTAGGTGAGGCAGTTAACAGTTCTGTCTTGTCTTCAATGATGGCGCAATTTTCCTACAGGAAGTCTTTTATTGAATCTTCGGTAAAAACAGCTAGGACTTTCGGGTTTCAAGGAATAGATCTGTTCTGGCTCTGGCCTGATAGCACAGATTTGTCAAATATAGGAACTCTGTTGGATGAGTGGAGGGCTACTGTTGACTCCGAGCCAAGAAACTCAAGCGTGTCCAAGTTAATTCTAACAATGGGAGTTCGCTACTCACCGAGTCTTCAAATTGTAAGTTACCCGATTAATTCAATGAAGAGGAATTTAGATTGGGCGCATGTTGTAGCATATGACTACCACGTGCCTTCAAGCGAGAATTTTACAGGCAACCATGCTGCTCTATATAATCCTTCAAGCAATATTTCTACCGATTTTGGCATCAGAGAATGGTTAAGTGGTGGATATCCAGCAAACAAACTAGTTTTGGGTATGCCGTATCATGGATATGCCTGGAAACTGGTGAATCCCACTGACAATTCTCTCGGCGCACCAGCCTCAGGTCCTGCTGTTACCATTGATGGCTCAATGGGCTTTAGGTCCATCAGATCATTCATTCAAGATTATGGTTATGGAGCTAGGTCAGTTTATAATTCTACTTATGTAGTGAATTATTTCGTTGTTGGATCAACTTGGATCAATTTTGATGATGTGGAGACAGTTAGAACTAAGATTTCTTATGCGAAGGAGAAGGGGCTACTTGGTTACAACGTGTATCAAGTGATTAATGATGACAATTGGGCTCTTTCTCTGGCAGGTTGGTTATAATTTCTTATTAGATTGTAAATTAGTCAGGAAACTTAAAACTCTGGTAGCTTTGCAATACTCTGCGTCAGACAGAATACCACCCCACATCTGCTGTCAATCTAGCATCTTGAGCTATAAAATCTGTGCTCATAACTACTAGGCTTTTGTCTATGCTTTGGTTTCTCTTGAGCCTATTTAAAATCATCACTAGTAAAAAAAAGGGGTCAATTCTTTAGCCTTCTCTATATGCAACCACACAGAAATGAGTAAGAGTAGATGAAAAAATATGTATTCAGTTTGATGAGAGATTAATTTAGTGACCTGCATTAACAGCACAAGATGAGGTGCTGCAAGGAAAAAGGAGCTGGTTATGGCTAAAAATTGTTCTTCCAATTGCTTTGATCAGTATCTTATTAGCATCACTGATGTTTTACTACAGAAGCAGAATTTTTGAGCGAAAAGGTAACCCTTAATCAATTGAGAGCGTTCACCATTTACTTTCGATAATGGAATGACAAACAGATGAACATTTCTGGGTAGCTTCCTTCTTCTGTTTTTAGCTGCAGGTACCAGAGTCTTAGGTGATAAAAGTTTATCTGGTAGAGGAACTAGTTTATCAGCCGCTGCAGAAAATTTTGATAGTGATGCTCCTGCCCTGCAAGTGTTCAGTTTTGAAAGCATTAAAGCAGCTACAAATAACTTCTCTAGTGAAAACCAACTTGGAAAGGGTGGGTTTGGCCCTGTTTATAAGGTATTGTATGGTTAATCCTCTGTATTTCTAACTGGAAATCTCACGTTTGGAACGATTTATGTTCAGATTTTCAGGTTTGCTTACAGGAAATAAGGCTAACATCAGGTGTCAAATTGTGCTAGGGAAATTTACCAAGAGGCCTGGAAATAGCAGTCAAGAGGCTGTCAGCGTCATCAACTCAAGGACTTGAAGAGTTCAAGAACGAGGTTTCGCTCACGGCTAGACTACAGCACATAAATCTAGTTAGGCTTCTTGGATTTTGCTCCGAGAGGGAAGAGAAGATGCTAGTATACGAGTACATGCCAAACAAAAGCTTGGATCTTCATCTCTTTGGTCTGCAGTCTTTTCTCTTCACATTCTTAAATCATTCTAGTCATCTGTATCAGGAGGTCTAAACGGATGCCAGGTTAATTTCGTTCTTGAGACAAGCAGCAATTAAAAGTTTCTCCTGTGCCATTTTTATGCAGATCCAATTAGAAGGTACAGCTTGGATTGGAGTAAGCGGGTTCGTATCATTGAAGGGGTTACTCAAGGGCTTATATACCTCCAAGAGTACTCAAACTTTACAGTAATCCATCGAGATTTGAAATCTAGCAACATTTTACTAGACGATGAAATGAATCCAAAGATATCAGATTTTGGCATGGCTAAACTTTTCAGGAAAGATGTGTATGAAGCAAACACAAGCAGAATTGTTGGAACTTAGTAAGTTGCTGCTTCCCATTAAAGATAATCTCCATATCATTGTCGTCAACCTCTTATCTGCTGTCCAGGCTTGGTATTAACATTTCCAATATTGCAGCGGCTATGTTCCTCCTGAATATGTGAGGAAAGGCATATATTCCATCAAGTATGATGTTTATAGCTTTGGAGTTCTGCTCCTGCAAATCATAAGTGGAAAGAGGAATACATGTTTTTACGGAGAAAACGAAAGCTTGAACCTTTTAGAATATGTGAGTTACCTGAATTCATATCATTTCTTACACCATTTTGATATGCTAGTGAAGCCGAGGACTTTTACGAGGAGTTGACAGCTTGAAATATGATGCAGGCATATGATCTGTGGAAAAACGGGAGAGGAATTGAATTCATTGATCCATTTTTGGATGACTCATCCTCGCCCTGTAAACTAGAGACATGCATGCAAGTTGCTCTGCTGTGTGTCCAAGAAAATCCTGATGCCAGGCCAACAATGCTAGAAGCATTCTCGATGCTCAAAAGTGATGATTCCCTTGCCATTTCTACTCCTGAAGGTCCAGGATTTTCAGAAAAAAAGAAGGGGGACATGGAAACTGCATCCTCGTCCCAGCAAGTAATGTGTTCTTTCGATGATTCCCAGGTTTCCCAACTGGAACCCCGTTGACAATCCAGCTTGTATTGAGCTAAAGAAAATTATAGCCTGACTTGTGTGTTCTTCTTCATTGCACTCTCATTAAATCTTTGCTAGAAATAGAGTAGAGCTTCTGCTGAAGCCTCCTTCCGGTGAAAGAACCAGGAACGGACATTTGCCAGATGCTTCTTGGAGGAGGAGAACCTCCTCAGAACTAAACCCAATCAAAAAATATCGGTCTCAAACCGGGCCCAGCAACAAAGAGGGGATGCTGTCCAGGATGGAGAAGGAGACTTTTGGGCTCGAAAAGGACCCTACAAAGAAAATGATGGGCTCAAAATCAAGGAAAGATGGGCTCGATACTAATCCGATAAACAAAGGAAACAGGAGCTTCTCGGAAAGATAGGCCCATGATCGAGCCCTCTGAGCCCATTTCATTTCATTTTTTCTAGCGTTTTGAGAAATTCTCCAGGTTAGCCATGTCAAACGACGTTGCGGCAACCGTCCACCCTCTATTTTACAAGTTATCAACGTGGGCGCATATTCACAAGTTTTTTTTATTATTATTATTAACATGAAAATTCATCTTCACCTTGTGTGCAATTTGATTAATTTTATGTATCCTAAACTAATGATCATGTAATTTTTTTTAGTAATTATCAAATTAACAACTACAAAATTCAAACTTGAAACTAAGAGCAAATATCTTACTCTCAAACTCTTATAATTAGATTATCTACTTGATGATGGTTAATATTTCACAAGTTAACAATGTGATATATATATATATATATATATAGACACACACCCATATATATTATAATTACTATTATTATTATAAAATGTTTGCAACCTTACCCTTTATAATACAAATTCATGTGTATAAATATTAAAGATTATTATAATCACCTAGGCACAACATTTTCTTTATTTCTGTAAATTATATTTTTCTCGGTAATTTGCTAATTTAAAAAAAAAATCATCAGTACTCGTTAAACAACTGTGAAAATGAGCATAATCATTTGAGATGTTTTCGACTTTATCAGAATCATATTACACGAGAGAGATAAATTTATTTTATGAAATAGAAAAGCTGTGGTGCTTGCATATTTATATTTCTATGTCCTGTGTTTTATGGGCTCGATGTTGCTTCTAAGTTTACAATTTAATTAATTCTTGGAAAACTGTAAATAAACCAGGGCTGCATGGAAATGAATTCCAACTTGTTTTTCGTTAAACTTTAATTACTATTTAAAAATAAATAAATAAATAAATAAATAAATAAAAGGTAAAATAATTTGATAAGTATAACTCCAATGCTGGAACTAAACGAAGAGCCAAAGTCAAAAATTCTTTCATTTGGTTTTTTGAGTCAAATTTTTGCCCTCCAACACAGGAGGCATCTGTTTAATTTTTCAAAATAGTTCTTTTTATTGGAGATACTCTTTCTTATTAAAGAAAGATTTGCTGAATGGGTTTCGAGGGATATTCTAATATAATCACTAACCTAATCCTCAACATGATCTCTTAATATATATATATTCCTTCGACATTGCCAGGATAACCACAGCCATCCAGATCAAGAACTGGCAAGAAATAAAGTAATGAAGAATTGTCAACGTTTTTTTCATCTTCATGATCTCTTTATATTTCTCTATGTATATATATCTGTACAAACTGGTTCATCTCATTCCAATCGTTCTACTCTTTAATTACCACCCCCACCGGATATCTCATGGCTTCACCTCCGGCTATCAAAGCTGCGTACTGGCCTTCTTGGTCTCAAACTCTCCAACCTTCAAACATAGACACCACTTTGTTCACTCACATCTTCTATGCCTTTCTCGAGCCGAATAAAGACACATTCAAGGTCGAAGTATCCGACTCAACTGCTTCCCTGCTCAAGAATTTCACCGGCACCCTTCATCAGAAAAACCCACAACTGAAAACACTAGTCGCATTTGGGGGAGCCAGTACTGATCCAGATCTCTTTGCTCGAATGGTATCGAATGAAGGGTCGCGTAAAATTTTCATAGACTCGGCAATACAAGTGGCAAGATGTTAGAATTCGAAATACTACATAATTTCTGTATATTCCATTGTGTTTCTTCTTCTACATTTAGGAGCTCATTTATAGAGAAGTTACAAGACTAAAATAGCTAAAAATACAATATTATCCCTACTTTACATAATGTCTAAATCGGGAAATTAATGACCATATTTTAACACTCCCCCTCAAGTTGGAGCGTAGATATTTATCAAGCCCAACTTGTCAATTGCGTCATAGAACGCTCTTCCGGAGACTGCCTTTGTGAGTATATCGGCTAGCTGATCTTCAGATCGGACAAACGGAAGTTGTATAATTTTCCGATCAAGATTCTCCTTAATGAAATGTCGGTCGACTTCAACATGTTTGGTACGATCATGTTGAACAGGATTATGAGCAATTTCGATCGCTGCTTTATTGTCACAGTGTAGACTCATAGGCATTTCATAATCAATTCCAAGATCTTGTAATACCTGTTTAATCCACAATAATTCACACACACCATGAGCCATACCCCGATATTCCGCTTCTGCACTTGACCTTGCGACCACTTTCTGCTTTTTACTTCTCCAAGTGACAAGGTTGCCTTCTACGAATGTAAAGTATCCTGATGTCGATCTCCTATCCGTCTGATTTCCTGCCCAATCTGAGTCTGTATACCCTTTAATATCTTGGACCTCCTTTTTTGAAAATAGAAGTCCTCTTCCTGGTGCACTTTTCAAATACCTCAAAATCCGGTATACTGCTTCCATATGCTCTTCTCCTGGTGAATGCATGAACTGACTTACCACACTTACTGCATAGGCAATGTCTGGTCGAGTATGTGATAAGTATATTAGTTTTCCCACTAGCCGTTGATAACACCCTTTGTCCGCTGGCATCTGATCTACTGCTTGTCCCAGTTTGTGATTCATTTCCATAGGTGTATCTACCGGTTTGCATGCAAGCATTCCAGTTTCTGCCAATAAATCTAACACATATTTTCGTTGTGAAAGACATATCCCCGTTTTTGATCTCGAGACCTCAATCCCTAAGAAGTACTTCAGCTGTCCGAGATCTTTCATTTCGAATTTCGATGTCAGAAATTGTTGTAGTGCCTTTCTCTCTTCAGGATCATCCCCCGTTAAGACCATATCATCCACATATACTATCAATGCCGTTACCTTCCCTTTTTTGTGTTTTATAAACAAAGTATGATCTGAATTACTTTGCTTATAACCGAATTCCTTCATCGTGGATGAGAATCTTCCGAACCACGCCCGGGGGGACTGCTTCAAACCATATAATGCTTTCTTTAATTTGCATACTTCAGTTCCGTATGAGGACCTGGTTTTAGCTCCAGGTGGTAACTCCATATAAACTTCTTCCTCAAGATCTCCATTAAGGAAAGCATTCTTGACGTCGAATTGCTGTAAGGCCCAGTCTCGATTCACTGCTATAGATATGAGAATCCGGATAGTGTTCATCTTTGCAACTGGGGCAAATGTTTCTTGGTAATCCACTCCATACTTCTGCGTGTATCCCTTCGCGACTAACCTCGCTTTGTATCTATCAATACTCCCATCTGCTTTCAACTTCACTGTGAACACCCATTTACACCCAACTTTCTTCTTTCCTGTTGGTAGTTGACATAGCTCCCACGTGTTATTCTTCTGCAGTGCCTCCATTTCCTCATTCATCGCCTTGGTCCACTTTGGGTCTGCTAATGCATCCTGTACATTACTAGGAATAGACACATTGGATAATTGATTAACAGTAAATGCATATGATTCCGATAATCTATGGGTAGAGATATAGTTGCTGATGGGGTATTTAGTTTTGTGTTTTGGATCAGGTTCATACTGTTTCTTTGGGACTCCCCGGTTTAGTCTTTGTGGGTATCTATTAGTCACATTATTTTCTAAGACAGGAATTTCATTTATCTCATTAGGGATAGGATTTAGGGTTACCTGAGGGGACTGGGGAGAGACATTCTCGGTTGATTCTTCGGTTAATGGTGTAGGCGTTGGTAATTCCCGAGACATAGGGAGTCGATTCTTGAGATCATTCAGTGCGTGTAGACTTCCAAGTTATCATCCCGGCTTGGTCTCATTTCCTCTAATTCGAATATAACTTCATTTCTGAGATCATTCTGGTCTGTGTAGACTTCCAAGTTATCATCCCGGCTTGGTCTCATTTTCTCTAATTCAAATATACCTTCATTCTCTTCATTGTTACTCTCCCCCTGAAGAGAAGAACTAGGAACTCCCCCTGAATAGTAGGGTTCAGATTCTCGAAATGATGCATCCAAGGTCACATGTAGTTTTCGATGATGAGGATCATAACATCGATATCCTTTCTGAAAGTCCGAGTAACCTACAAACACGCACCGTTTTGCACACGGATCGAGTTTGCTTCGCAAAACTTTAGGGATGTGGACATATACCGTACACCCAAATACCCGAGGCTCCAAATTTGGAAGGCGAGGAACTGAGAGAAGAGATTTCATTTTCTGTTAAGAAGACTGAAAATCAATTGCACTGGATGGTGTTTAATTCATTAAGTACGCAGTGGATTTGACTGCCTCACCCAATAGTATTTTGGTAGATTCATTCCAAATAGCGAAGCGAAAACTATTTTCATAATTTGTTTGTTCTTCCTTTTGACTAATCCATTATGCTGTGGAGTATATGTGCAGGATGTCTGATGTCGAATTCCATGATGCTGTAAAAAATTACCTAGTACTTGATCCATAAATTCCGTACCATTATCTGACTGAAGTGTACGAATGTGCTGTTGGTATTGGGTCAGCACCATTTTCTGAAATTCCTGAAATGCTGTACTTGCTTCACTTTTATTTCGGAGGAGAGAGATCCATGTCATCCGAGTACATTCATCAATAAATGTAACAAAATACCATGCATTAGAAAAGGATGAGACCTTTGCCGGACCCCAAACATTAGAATGAATTATTGCAAATGGTTCTACACTTTTATTCAAACTAGGCAAATAGGAAATACGGTGACTTTTCACCAATTTACAAATTTCACACTAAAAATCAGAAATACTTAATCTTGAAAATAAATGCTGTTGTAACTTCTTAAGGTACCCAAATGACAAATGTCTGAGTCGTCGATGCCACAACCATACGAGAGCGTGAGCTTGATCCGTACTCCTGGTTTGATGTGCATAACCCATTTTTGACCCCCCTTGTTTCATCAATTCCAGATAATACAGGTTACCCCGTTTAACACCATAACCAGGAATCTTACGGATTAGAATATCCTGAAAAACACAAAACAGAGGCCAAAACATTACCGTGCACTCAAGGGTAGTCGTGATTTGACTAATCGTCAAGCGCTTATACGCAAGAAATGGAACAATAAGGAAAGTATCTAGTTTAATAGTGTAATTTAAAATGAGAGATCCTTCCCCCATAACAGGGGAGGTATTATAGTTACCAGTGCATATAGTTGACCATAAGGAGGGTTTATGGCAGGTTAAATTATCAAAATCTCTAGTCATGTGATTAGAAGCACCAGTATCAATAATCCAAGTACTATTTTTTGTAATAACAAAGTGTGCAAAATCATTTTCAATGATACCTGGATGGACCACATTTGTCTGTGGATTGTGCCGGATCTGCTTAGTTAGATGGACCAGAGGTTTTCGGATATTTTTCCGAGATTTTTTTGTAAAGTCCCACCAGTCCGGGTAGCCAATAACTTCATAACATTTTTGTTTCGAATGTCCCATTTCACCGCAATGAGAACACATCAGTCCACCAGTATTTTTGTATTTTTGGTCAACCCAACCCCGGTCAACCCGGTCAACCCAACCCCGGTCAACCCGGTCAGCCCAACTCCAGTCAACCCGGTCAGCTTTAATTTCAAAAAATCGCCCTAATTTCTCCCCTCTTTCTCTTCCCTCTCTTTCAACCTGCGCCGCCACCCCGTCTCCCCTTTCTCCTCCGTTTTCCCCCACCGACCGATGATGCCTCGTCATCATCGCTGTGTGCTCAGCTAACCCCGGAGGACCACCACCATGCTTGCCCTCCAACTTATCTACACGGTTTCCCAGTTCATCAATCTTCGAAACAATGGAGTCTAAAAAAGTTTGAAAATTGCTTTGCATCTGCTGAGGAAGATGTCCGTCCATTGCTTGCTATGTGGGTTTTCGGGGTTGTTTGACGGGTTGTTTGATGGGTTCTATGGGTTTGTAGGTATGGATTGATACCAAAAATTGGTCTTTTCGTTGGTTTTGTTGGTTCAAGATGGGTTTCGTTCGAGATTCTTTTCAAATGGGTTTAGTTGGTGTGACGAAGTAGATGGGTTTCTTCGGGAAATCTGGGTTTTTTTCTTTTCTTTTCTCAGGAAACTTTGCTTGATTTCTGGGTTTGTGCCCCTTTTTTTTTCTCGGGAAAAAACTGATTTTCCGGGAAAAAAACTGGTTTTTTTTTTTTGTGGGTTTGTGGGTTTTTGATGGATTTCTCCGATGGGTTTCTGGGTTTTTTTGAATGCTGCGATAAATTTCTGGGATTTCTCCGATGAACAAACGGGTGGTGAACAGTAACCACGATGAAAAAGAGAAGAGAAGCAGCATGATGAACAGTAACCACGATGAACAGTAACAAGTACTGTAGCAATTAATTTCTGGGTTTTGAAACCAGAAAGAAGAGAAGAAAAAAAATTTGATTCAAAAGAAATTCGGGATTTGCTCTGATACCATGTTAGAATTCGAAATACTACATAATTTCTGTATATTCCATTGTGTTTCTTCTTCTACATTTAGGAGCTCATTTATAGAGAAGTTACAAGACTAAAATAGCTAAAAATACAATATTATCCCTACTTTACATAATGTCTAAATCGGGAAATTAATGACCATATTTTAACACAAGAAAATATGGATTTGATGGGATGGATGTTGACTGGGAATTTCCAAGGAACCAAGAAGAGATGGCTGGCATGGGCCAGCTGTTTAACGAATGGAGAGTTGCTATCAACAAGGAAGCCGAGTCCACCCACCGGTCTCCTCTGTTGCTCACGGCTGCAGTCTACTTCTCCGTCCAAATTCAATGGGATGAAACCCCCCGGAGGTTTCCAGTGGAATCCATAGCCGAAAGCTTGGATTGGATCAACGCAATGTGTTATGATTATCGTGGTTCATGGGACACTTCGGCTACAGGAGCTGCCGCGGCATTATATGATCCTGCTGGCAACATAAGCACGAGCGACGGGCTGACGTCGTGGGTTCGTGCTGGTGTACCTGCAAACAAGGTGGTCATGGGCCTGCCCCTGTATGGGAGGACTTGGCAACTTAAAGACCCGAAGGTAAACGGAATCGGTGCGCCGGCCACAGCAGCCGGTCCCGGAGATTGTTAGAGACGGCAGCGGATTAACACACAATATTTACGTGGTTCGGCAACTTGCCTACTCCACGGAGCTACTGATTTGTATTAAGCAAACAATAATACAAATACAAGGAGGAGGAGAAACAACTCAACTCCACTCCACTCAACTCAACTCAACTCACTCTTTAGCTCTCTCTACACAACACATTCACTTGTGTTCTTCACTCAATGATGTCTAAAGCTCTAAGAAGCTCCTCTTTTTATAGCAAGAGTGAGGAGACAATCTTTAATGGTTGGCCACCAAATTCACCACTTTCAACAATGGTGGGTTGGAAGAATGGTGGGTTAGTAACCATTTTCAACAATGGTGGGGAGAAAGTTTGCATACCATTGTTGAAGTTTCACACATTGTGTTCATACTTCAACAATCTCCCACTTGAACACAATGGTGTCAATCCCTTTTAGTCTTGAAGTCCAACTGAAGCTTTGCACAGCTTCAATTTTTCTATAGGTACTTCCTTTGTCAGCATGTCACCAGGATTCTCCGAACCTCGAATCTTCTCAAGTATCAATTGTCCATCATCAAGAAGAGACCGAATAAAATGATATCTCAACTGTATGTGTTTTGTCCTAGAATGAAAGGCTGGATTCTTCGCAAGAAAAATAGCACTCTGACTGTCACTGTACAGAATGCCTTTATGTTGTTTCTTGCCTAATTCTTCCAAGAAGCTTTGTAACCAAACCATCTCCTTCCCGACTACGTAAGCTGCTACATATTCAACACATTTGTAGAAAGAGCAACAATCTTCTGTAGCTTTGAAGCCCAACATACAGCTGTATTACCCAGAGTATACACAAACCCTGTAGTACTTTTTCTTGTGTCGATATCACCGGCTAAATCAGCGTCTACATATCCTTGAAGCTTCAAGTCTGACTTTGTGAAGCATAAGGATGTATTTGAAGTACCTTTCAAATACCTCATAATCCATTTGACTGCTTCCCAGTGTTGTTTGCCAGGATTGCTCATGTATCTGCTCACAACTCCCACTGCATGTGCAATGTCTGGTCTTGTACAGACCATAGCATACATGAGACTTCCGATTGCTGACGCATAAGGAACTGTATTCATATAGTTCCTTTCTTCTTCAGTTTTAGGTGACTGCTCCTTAGTAAGTTTGAAATGTTTAGCCAAAGGTGTGCTTATTGGCTTTGCTCCATCCATCTTAAACCTATGGAGCACTTTCTTCACATACTCTTCTTGTGAAAGTTTCGAGTACCTTTATCTCTGTCTCCGATGATTCTCATGCCAAGGATTTGTTTTGCATCTCCCAAATCCTTCATTTCAAACTGCTTTGACAATTGTTGTTTCAACTTGTTGATCTCCTCGATGCTAGATCCTCGCAACTAGCATATCATCTACATATATCGATAAGATGATATATGATGACCCAAAATTCTTTACATAACAACAATGGTGCGCTTGCAAGCGTGTGAACCCATTGTTGCACATAAAGTTGTCGAACTTCTTGTACCATTGCCTCCGAGCTTGCTTCAAACCATATAAACTCCTTTTCAACTTGCAAACCATGTTCTCTTTTCCCTTTTAAGAAACCCTCCGGTTGCTTCATGTAGATATCTTCTTCTAGATCTCCATGTAGAAAGCGGTCTTCACATCTAATCTGCTCAAGATGTAGATCTTCTGCGACTACAATTGATAATACTAATCGATTGTAGTCATCTTTACCACTCGGAGAAAAGATATCCAGTATAATCGATACCTTCCTTTTGTTGAAATCCCTTCACGACAAGTCTTGCCTTGAATCGTTTGCTTCCATCATGCTCTTCTTTAATCCTATACACCCATTTATTATGCAAGACTGTCTTCCCTTTAGGTAGTGGAGTTAATTCCCATGTTTGGTTTCTTGACAAGGAATCCATCTCATCTTTCATGGCTAGCTCCCACTTGCTTGATTCTTCAGCTCTTGTAGCTTCTTCAAGACTTTCAGGCTCACCATTATCTGTCAATAGAATATAGTTCAATGATGGTGAGAACCGTTGTGGAGGTCTGATCGTCCTGGAAGATCTTCTGACAACTGTTGGTGGTGTACATGGCTCTTCCTGCGGATCAATGTTTTCTTTATCAATGATATTGCCTTGTACAATACTTTTAGCAATATCATCTACATCTATTACATCAGATGTCTCAACTTTGTCAGAATTTGTCGCATCTTTGTTCTTGTATGTCATCTTCTCATTAAATATGACATTTTTGCTTCTGATAATTTTCCGATTTTCTTCATCCCAAAATCGGTATCCAAACTCATCAGAACCATAGCCAACAAAGATGCATTTTCTGGACTTTGCATCAAGCTTACTTCTTGCTTCAGAATCTATGTGCACATAAGAAACACATCCAAATACTTTCAAGTGTGAAAGATTTACCTCCTTTCCTGTCCAGACCTCTTCGAGAATTCGAAATCCAAAGGAACGAAGGTCCTCGGTTGATTAAGTAAAGCTGCAGTATTGACGACTTCGACGACGAATGTTGGAGGTAATCCGAGCATGCAACCTCATGCTCTGGCTCTTTCATTGATGGTTCTATTCATTCGCTCTGCCACACCATTACATTGCGGTGTGCCTGGAATGGTCTTCTCCATCCGGATACCATTAGTAGCACAAGTACTCCTTGAGATCTCCATCGGTGTATTCTCCTCCATTGTCCGACCTCGGACATTTTAGCTTCAATCTGTTTCGGTCTCCACCATAGCTCTCCACTTCTTGAAGGTTTCAAACACATCGATTTATTTTTAGAAAATAAACCCATACCTTTCTACTTGAGTCATCGATGAAGGTTACATAATACTTTGAACCTCCAAGTGATGCAACCGGAGATGGCCCCATACATCCGAGTGTACTAACTCCAATTTCTTAGGTCTTGGAGCTCTTCCAATTTTCGGAAAACTCACCTTTTTCGTTTTCCGAAGATGCACCCTTCACATAAATCAAACTCTGCTGATTTCAAGCCTGGTAGCTTTCCTTTTGAGAGAAGCGACTTCATTCCTTTCTCACTCATATGGCCAAGTCTATAGTGCCATAAATCAGCTGATTTTCAGCTTCGAGTGGAAGCAATGATATCTTCCAAGTCGGGGTCATGTACAAGGTGCCAGTTTTCTTCCCCCGTGCTAAAATCATTGCTCCTTTTGAGACTTTCCACATGCCTCCTGCAAAATTTATGGAATGGCAGCTTTCATCAAGTTGCCCTACTGAGATCAGGTTCTTCTTCAGCTCAGGTACATGTCTTACCTGTTGTAGCCTCCATGTAGAATTATTGGGTAGTTTTATCTCGACATCTCCTACACCAATAATTCTTAATGACTCTCCATCTGCTAGATATACCAAACCATAATCACCGGCACCAGAATTCTGCAGAATATTCTGATGAGGAGTAGTGTGGAATGAAGCTCCCGAGCTAACACCCAAGAATCAAGTGGACTGCTGACTGAGAGTAACAATGCTTCATGCCTTTCCTCTGCCACTGTATTGGCAGATTTATCATCCTCCTCCTTCTTCATCTTATAACAGTTTGCCTGAATGTGACCTGGTTTGCCACAATGCCAACATTCCAGAGGTTTTCTGGATCTTGACTTGCTTCGATCTTGACGAGGCCTTGGTCTGGATTTCGATCTGCCGCGATTTGAGTATTTATCAAATCTTCTACCTCTAGTCTCAACGTTCAGGCGTAACACTGAGTTGAACATTCACCAGCATCTCTTCTACGAACTTCTTCTCCAAGTATCAAGTCTCGGATGTCATCATAGTTTAACTTGGATTTTCCAGCCGAGTTGCTGATCGCCGTTCTCATTGCCTCCCAGCTATTTGGCAATGAAGCCAATAGGATCAAGGCTCGTATCTCATCATCAAAATCAATTTCAACTGATGACAATTGATTTGTGATAGTGTTGAAATTATTCAAATGCTGTGTGACAGGCATTCCTTCTGCCATTTTCAGATTGAATAATTTCTTCATCAAATACACTTTATTATTGGCAGATGGTTTTTCATACATACCAGATAGGACTGTCATTAATCCTGCTGTAGTCCTTTCTTTGATGACATTGTGAGCGACCTTCCTTGTAAGTGTTAGTCGGATCAGACCTAACACTTGTCTGTCAAGAGAGATCCATTCTTCATCTTTCATCGCCTCTGGTTTCTGTCCAAATAAAGGAAGATGAAGTTTCTTCCCATACAAATAATCTTCTATTTGCATTTTCCAATAACCGAAATCTCGCCCATCAAATTTTTCTATTCCGGTCCCTTTTACCTCGTCCGTGTCCATAGCTTCTTTCTATGCTATCTTTGAGTCTGAATTTGATAAATCGGACACCACATATGCGTCCGAAAAGGTCAAATTATCTGAAAATAACTCACGAACGACCAAAATCGGACTTGAGCGGCTCGAGATCTGATCAATCAAAATCTGAACAAATGGACGGCTCAGATCAACCCGCGTATCCGGGTTTACGTAGACCCTGCTACACCAGAACACCTCCCACCGATGACGTGGCACTGCTGACTGGACTGATGACGTGTTGATGACGTGGCACTGACTGGACCAGTGACTGGGCCGATGACGTGGCGGTGACTGGACCGGTGACTGGACCGATGACGTGGCAGTGACTGGAGTGATGACGTGGCGTTGACTGGCCGGTGACGTGGCGTTGACTTTTCCCGTCAAAACTTTGACCGGTAATAACTCCTTCGTTTCAACTCCAAATTAAGTGAACTTTACACCGTTGGAATCGTGGTGACCCCCTCTACAAGATCAGATGCTCAAAACACGTTTTTGAGCACTTTTATTTTTCTGCAAAAAATCAAACACCTACACCAACGGCTCTGATACCAGTTGTTAGAGACGGCAGCGGATTAACACACAATATTTACGTGGTTCGGCAACTTGCCTACTCCACGGAGCTACTGATTTGTATTAAGCAAACAATAATACAAATACAAGGAGGAGGAGAAACAACTCAACTCAACTCAACTCACTCTTTAGCTCTCTCTACACAACACATTCACTTGTGTTCTTCACTCAATGATGTCTAAAGCTCTAAGAAGCTCCTCTTTTTATAGCAAGAGTGAGGAGACAATCTTTAATGGTTGGCCACCAAATTCACCACTTTCAACAATGGTGGGTTGGAAGAATGGTGGGTTAGTAACCATTTTCAACAATGGTGGGGAGAAAGTTTGCATACCATTGTTGAAGTTTCACACATTGTGTTCATACTTCAACAGAGATGACGGCGTGCTGATATTTTCCGAGGTGGAGAAATTCAATAGAGAGAATGGTGCCACCGTGGTGTATGATGCCAAGACTGTATCCACGTATTCTCATGCTGGGACATCCTGGATTGGATACGATGACAGCCATTCTACAACTGTGAAGCTAGAGTATGCTCGGAAACATGGGATTCGTGGTTACTTCTTTTGGGCCCTCGGTTTTGACAGTGATGACTGGGAAATCTCAAGACAAGGTAAACCTAATTTGGGCCATGAATTATAGCTACCATTTTGTGAATTATTTTAGGGTACGTTAACGTTCTCGTTGAATTATTTTTTTTCTTTTTTCAGCTTCAATAACATGGGTGTAAAAAAGCTTGGAGCATGCTGGTTTCCGGGAGGTTGCGGGATCCCGACTTGAAGCCACGGTCGAAAATCTCGTTTTATTTGTGTCTTGAAATTATGATTGGTCGAGTTAATAAAAGTGAGATTGATTGTGCCTTGAATGATATCTCTAAGATTTCAGTTTACAAATATGATTTGTATTTTTTAAGAAAGTTGATTATAATGTTGTTTAAATGACTTTCATTCGTGTTATTGTTGTTATTGTGAAAATAAAGAAATGATTGAGTTTAATTTGTTATAAATTTGTATTTATATATATTGAATGTCTATGATTCTTCGGTTTAGTCTCTTAGATTTCCATAACTCTTAAATTCATTTCATTCTCTTATAAATAGACCAGTTGTCTTGTATTGTTTACACTTTGAAAAAATAAAAGAATTTATAATAAGAAATGTATTAATTTCTTATCTCTTTGTTTATATTTTGATGTCTATATTTTTATATGTTAATTATTTATTCTATTTTTAACATGTTATCAACACGATTATTATATGGCTTATATTGATTTTAATATATTCTCTTTTCATTATTGTAACTTATTTATGGCAAATTTTCTTTCACTTTCATTCATAGAAAGAGATTTATAGTTCTTGAAGAACGAGTATTACAAGTTTCTGAAGAATTAGATAAATTAAAATTAGTTTCTGGAGAATTACATATATTAAAAAGAGTTTCTGAAGAACTAGTATCACAAGTTCATGAAGAATTAAATAAATTAAATACAGTTTTTGACGAACTAGTATTTCTAAAGCTAAATAAATAATAGTCTTAAAGGAATGATTTTCCTAGAAAATGAAATAAATTAAATGTAGTATTTGTCGTAGGTGTGGTAAGCATGGTCATTGGTCGCGTAGCTATCGTACACCAAAACATCTTATATATTTATATTAAGTCTCTCTGAAACAAAATACAGTTGAGACTAATTTTATTCATGAGGATATTAATAAAAATCATAATGTTTGTATTGATGTTAATATTTATCTTGATATTTCTGATTTCTTTGAAAACTTGGATAAAACAGAAAACATGCTTAGTGGTGGAATCATCATAGATAATTAATAGTTCTTATTTGAATTAAAATATTTATGTTATTTTGTTTACAATAAACATTATCAGTTTGCCTCATATTAAATAATAAACTTTGATTATCTTTTGAATAGTGACATAGCTTTTCATGATGGAGATTTATGTCTGGCAAACAGTGCAACAACGAGCACAATTTTTAAGAAAAATAAATACTTTGAGTATTTGACATTAATCAAAGTTAATGTCACTACAATATCAGGTCCAGCGGACATAGTTAAAGATTCTGGAAAAACTAATATTGTGTTAACAGATAACACAAGACTAAGCATCAAAGATGCATTATATTCACCTGAGTTTAGAAAGAAAATTACCCGATTTTAAGGATATACGTGCTAATGGTTGTCATATTGAAACAATAGATCATGTTGCATGTTCTTAAGATAAATTAATTACCAAACCGTCTCCATCAAGAGTTTTTTATAGAATCACCATCTTTTTCTCAAAAGAATTCAATGAGATATATGTGGGCCTATACATCCACCATGCATACTTTTTAGATATTTCATGGTATTAATCGATGAATCAAGTAAATGGTAATATGTTTGTTTACTTTCGAGTCGAAATATCACATTCACTAGATTAATAGCATAAATTATCATACTACGAGCGTAATTTCCTGATTATCCTATCAAGCAAATTCGATTGGACAATGTTGGTTAGTTTACTTCTCTTGTGTTTATGCTTTTGTTTCTCTTGTGCATGTTTAACATCATCACTAGTAAAAAAAAGATCAATTCCTTAGCAACCAAACAGAAGTGAGTAAGAGTAGATGAAAAAAATATGTATTCAGTTTTATGAGAGATTAATTTAGTGACCTGCATTGGCAGCACAAGCTGAGGTGCGGCAAGGAAAAAGGAGCTGGTTATGGCTAAAAGCAGAATCTTTGAGCGAAAAGGTAAACCTTAATCAATTGATGAGAGGGTTCACCATTTACTTTCAATAATTGAATGACAAACAGATAAACACATTTCTGGGTTGCTTCCTTCTTCTATTGTAGCTGCCGGAACCAGTCTTAGCTGTTTGTTTGTTCAACTACAAATAGAGTAGAACTTCTGCTGAAATCTCCGTCCGGTGAAAAAACCAGGAACGGAGATTTCCTCAGAACTAAACCCTATGATTGTCGTGCATTTAATATAGTGAAACTTTATGTAATTATTTATAGAAATGTATTGGAAATCATTGTCCCTGTCAACTTATCATATATTATTTTTGGAAAATTTAAAACATAAAAATTACAAGGATTGTAGAAAAAGTTGAAGAGACTGAAATATAAATGATAATATATAAATATTTAAATAATAATTGTTTTATAATTATATAATTAGTTACTGGCACCTAATATCATAAATATTTTGTTATATATTGCTACTTCACTCGTTCACTTTTTATATGAAAAACAATTAAAAAATAAAAGTTATCACAATCCTAAATCTTATATATATATATATATATTAAAAAAAATAACATCATCAAAGATCATACCAATATGTAAATTAATAAACCACTCAAGTTAGACAGTAAACCAAAACTTAGCAGCAGCAACCTTATATTAGTTGTGTTTAAGAGAGTTTCTATTTTTATTGTTTGGTGTTTTTTTTATAATATTTATGGTTTTAAGAGAGAATAAATTGTTCTTTTAATATATTTTGTAGCTTTAATATATTAATATTAAAAAATTATAAGAAAATAATTTTAATATATGTTTAAGAACAAAACTATTCTGAAAATAAATCTCCTTGCTAATCGAACCACACTCAATCATCTCACGTAGGCCACCTTTTTATAATCTTTTATTTTTTAGTTGTTAAGAAATTATATAATTTTAAATTTTAAATTGATAGGTAAGGTACGCGTATATGACTTATATTATATCTCAGGCAAGCTCTCAATTTTTTTTAGTATTAAAAAAATATTATATATAAATTTTAAACAAAATATTGTTTAATAAATTTTTAAATAAAAAAATTATTTTTAAAAACAACATACTGTACAATATCTAAAAAATGAGAGTGTGAGGTTAAAAAATGAGAGTGTGAGGTTAAGCTTCCCGTTTGTTTGCTGGAAAGTGATTTTTTTTTGGAAAGTGAATTTCAGGAAATATGAATTCCTGAAAAGTGAATTCCGATGTTTGACAGTGTTATGGAAAACGAACTGGAAAACACTTTTCAGTGTTTGTTTGTGTAATGGAAAATGAACTGAAAAATAATTTATTAATAAATTAAATTTTTTTTCAAGTTTATTAAAATAATGAGGAACAAATCTTACAAATTAAAAAGTTGAATGAGAATGAAATTGAAAAAATATAATTTCATAAATTATCTCAAATAAAATAAATAAAGATCAAAATAATATAGATCAAATCTAAAAACTTAAAAAAAATGAAAGGTGAATAAATTAAAATAATAATAATAAACATTTCATAAATTATTTCAAATAAAATAAGTAACAATAAAAAAAATGAGGACCAAATTTGATAGATAAAAAATTTCAATAAAAAAATGATAAGAAAAAAGCAAATAGCAATTATAAAAATAAGGACCAAAATTAATATAAAAATTAAATTTTAAGAGATGGAATTGAAAAATAAATATTCATAACAAATTATATATAGCAATCAAAAGTTTGAGGATCAAATTTGATATAATAAGCAAATAATGATATTTCTAAATTTTTCACAACTTCCGGAAAGTGTTTTCCGCCCAAATTTTCCGAAAAACACTTTCCTGAAAACCAGGTCAAATTCTTCTTTGACTGGAAAGTACTTTCCATTGACCAACTTTCCGAAAGACAAACAAATACAGGAAAGTTTAGAAAGTTATTCCTGGAAAGTGAATTCCGGATAGAAACACAGCTGGGAAATTAGAAGCTCAGCTGGGCTCGTGGTTATGAAACGTTTCTTTTTCTTTGGACAAGGGGAAGCTGCAAACAGCTAAAAGAGGGGGAAAGAAGAGATGTTTCAACATCTCTCTGTCCTGAAGAAGGAAATTAGGACAACAGTAAAATAGCAAGCAAAGACCCAACTGTACAAGTAGGTAGGAATTTCCTGACATTCCTCTTACCCTGCTGAATTAAATATTTCTTCTTGGAGTCAAATCATTGAAGCAGATATTTTTTTTCAGAAATATTCAAGGCCCCGGATTCAAGAACTTGACTTCAAACAGATACAGATTAGGAGTCCTGCTGGTGTTACCAAAGTAAGCGTCTTCTTCAATGGCTCGCAACACTATGATCATTACCCTCCTTCTCTTTTTATCTTCCTATGTTCACAGCTCAAGCTCGCATGAAACCTGGATTAGAGCTGGTTACTGGGATTCCGTCAGTGAAATGCCCGTTTCTGATATCAATTCTGCTCTTTTTACTCACCTTGTATGTGGTTTTTCTTATATAAATGATTCTACTTATCAAATTCATATCAACTCTTCCAAAGAACCCCACTTCTCTACTTTCACTGGTACTGTCAGGGTTAAAAACCCTTCTGTTAAAACCCTCCTATCCATCTCGGCTAGGAGGGAAGGTCTTCCAACTTTTTCCTCGATGATAAATCAGTCTTCTTATAGAAAATCTTTTATCGAGTCCTCGATATATACAACGAGGATTTATGGCTTTGATGGCCTGGACCTTTCGGTTGGGCCAAGTATCAGCATCGACATGACCAATCTAGGAACCCTTTTCGATGAGTGGCGAGTCGCTATAGCTTCTGATTCAAGAAAATCTGGCCAGTCCCAGTTGCTCTTGGTAATGTCAGCTAGGTACTCGCCTGCTCAGCACCCGGTTACTTATCCCATTAGCATCATGAAAAGGACCTTAGATTGGATACATCTCATTGCATATGACTATCATGTGCCTGCAAAATTTAATTTTACTGGCGCGCATGCTGCTTTGTATGGCCCTTCAAATTGGGCCAACACCGATGAATGGATAAAGGAATGGTTAAGAGGAGGATTATCTGCTAGCAAACTGGTTTTGGGTTTGCCTTTCCATGGCTATGCATGGAGACTAGTGAACCCGAACGAAAAAGCAATCGGGGCACCCTCCTCAGGTCCATATGTAACAAGGGATGGCTCCATGGGTTATAAGAGTATTAAATCTTTCATTAAAAATTATGGCTATGGAGCTGCAGCAGTGTACAATTCTACCTACGTTATGAATCTTTTCGTTTTTGGGTCGGCTTGGATCAATTTTGATGATGTGGAGTCTATCAAGGCTAAGATTTCTTATGCAAAGGAAAATAATCTTAGTGGTTACAGCGTATTTCAGCTCTCCAATGACGATAATTGGATTCTTTCTCGAGCAGGTAGGTTGTCAGTGAAGATCTCGATCTTCCATTTCATCTTCTTTATTTTAATGAAACACTGTACTAGAGATGTTTCAATTGGTTTTGAATGATTAATTTCCCTCCCCTGAAATGCAAAGTTCTGTGAGGTGCCCTCCCCTGAAATACTAAGTTTTGTGGGGTGTCCTTTATAGAGTAAATGAGCTTTCACTGCAATAGAAAGATATCATAAAACAATACTCACGTGATGAGAAATGTTCTCAGCTCAGGGAAAAGATGAAGATGGGCTGAACAAGCGGAAGGTATTGGTAATTATTCTGGTTACGATTGCTGTGGTCTTTCTCATGTCGGGCACCATCATCTGTTGTTACTTTAGAAGAAAAATACTCAGCTCAAAAGGTAACATCTTCCCAGTGTGACAATTTCCCACATATATTAACCAAAATGTTGAGTAGGTCAGCAATTATTACAACAGGATTAAGATACAGTAAGTTCTTTGATTTGTTTCACGGTAGCAGAAATTGTTGGGAGTGTCCAAAAATCACTATCTGCATTGAAAATCAATGTATCTGCTACTAGAGCTATGAATGGTGATGCTCCACATCTGCAAGCACTCAGTTTTGATACGATTGCGGCGGCTACCAATAACTTTTCGAGTGAAAACAAACTTGGAGCAGGTGGATTTGGCTCTGTCTACAAGGTAAAATAAATTTGGCAAAATATAAATGTGTTCTGGTTCTATCACTTCAGAACATACAAGTAATTGTCCTGGATGACTTTGAAAGGAAAACATGACAGCATGAGGCATTTGTTTTGCCAGGGTAAACTACCTGACGGAAAGGAAATAGCAGTGAAGAGACTATCAAAAACTTCGACTCAAGGTGAAGAGGAGTTCAAAAATGAGCTTACACTTACAGGAAAACTTCAGCATGTGAATGTAGTTACAGTGCTGGGATTTTGCAACGAGAGGAAGGAAAAGATGTTGATCTACGAGTACATGCCGAACAAGAGCTTGGATTTCTACATCTATGGTCAGTAGAATCTTTTTCTCTTCGCCAACCTTCTAAATGAACCTCCAATAACTGTTTAAGGTCTATACTTCGATGTAGATCCCATCAGAAGATACATTTTAGATTGGAGAAAACGCGTTCAGATTATTGAAGGTCTTACTCAAGGGCTTCTATATCTCCAAGAATTCTCAAATTTTACCATTATTCATCGAGACATTAAGAGTAGCAACATTCTATTGGATGAGGATATGAACCCTAAGATATCAGACTTTGGTATGGCTAGGCTCTTCAGGAAAGATGATCTCGAAGCAAACACAAGGAGGATAGTTGGAACATAGTAAGGATATTGTCTCAAAATGGTATTTCGAATTAAAGTGTTTGCTAAACCCTTCTCATTCTTATTTATTTTTCTGAGTTGCAGTGGCTATGTCCCACCTGAATATGTAAGAAAAGGCATATATTCCATGAAATATGATGTTTACAGCTTTGGAGTTCTACTTCTGCAAATCTTAAGTGGCAAGAGGAGTACATGTTACTATGGTTCAGACGAAAACTGGAACCTTCTTGAATATGTAAGTGATCAGTCACATCTTTTCCAATATATGAACACATAATTAACTCTCTTTTTTCCATGGTATGCATTTGAATACCAAAGATGGTTATCAAATTGTTTCAGGCATATGAATTATGGAAAAATGGTGAAGGTGTGGAGTTTTTTGATCCATCGCTAGACGATTCATCTTCATCATGTAAGCTCACAAGATGCCTGCAAATTGCTCTATTATGTGTCCAAGAAAATCCTTTACACAGGCCATCTATGTTAAAAATCTCTTCGATGCTCAAAAATGAAAATGCACCTATCGCTACTCCAAAAGGCCTTCTTTTCAACAAAAAGAGATGAAGAGGACAGTGTTATCACGAATAAAATTTATTCTGTAAATGAGGCAACAATATCTGACTTGGAACCTCGCTGAAGTAAAGGCTTTCATGAGCAGAATTCAAGAGTATCTCCTTTTTTCTTCCTGGTTGAATTGATTGTATGTATTATTATCTATACAGCTAAACCAAAACATGGTTTCACTGTAGATTTGAACAGTGATTCCTTTTTTTTTTCATTTCCTTTTTTTTTTAACTTTTCTCTTTTTTTTTCGTTCTTTTTTTTTCTATTTTTTTTTCGTTTCTTTTTTTTTATAATTTTTTTTCATTTCCTTTTTTTTAACTTTTCTCTTCTTCTTTTTTTCGTTCTTATTTTTTCTAAAATTTTTTCTTTTTTTTTGTTCCTTTTTTTCTTTTCTCTTCATTTTTTTTCTAATTTTTTTTATCCTTTTTTTTCTGATTATTTTTTTTTTCGTACCTTTCTTTTTTTTCCCTAATTTTTTTTTTCATTATACAAAAAGCTAAAACAAAACACAATTCCACTATGCAGATTCTATTGTGCACGCAGACTCATGGGCACTATTCATGTGCACTTTGACCCGGCGCATCGCGGGTGTATGTCCTCCTTTCTTTTTTTTTCGTTGGTGAACAGTGCATGTCCGAAATTAGCCCTCAAAAAAAACAAAAAAAAAAACCCCGCCTTTTTCTGGGGCTGGACGATCATTGACCGACCGGTTTTTTTAATATTAGATTGAACAGTGTAAAATAATCGTGCCTGCGGGTGAGGGGTGTTACGGTAATTAGCCAATTTTTTCTTCTTTTTTTTCCTGACAGTTGTTGGCGCGTCGCCGGACACGCCATGCCTTTCAACGCGCACGCATTCTTCGGACGGCGTGTGCGGCTTCATACGAAGTTAGAAAACGCCCAACCGGCGTCTATAATGATTTTCAGGCATGTGCTCTTCCACATGCTGCGGCGCGTGTTGCGTTATGGTGTCCGGAGACGTGTAAATGGTTGGTCGAAATTTCACCCCCACTTTCTCTCTCTCGCTGCGCTGGATGACGTCAAGAAAGTCGCTTTTTTCAAAGTTCATTTCGATCCCTTAACGTTTTAATTGTTTTTCGGACTCTTATTTCTATTAAATAGATTTTGCTTTGTTTCAATTTCGTCCTTCAATTGAAATTGATGAGGTATTGAAGTTCCACTTCGGTCCTCATGCTTTTAATTTTGCGGATTGGGCTGGAATTCTAAATATTTTTGGTATCAAAGTTTGGATTAATTTTAATTTCATCCTTCCATGCAAATTTATCATAAATCCTTAATATTTTAGGTATCAAAACTTTGATTTCTTTCAATTCTATCCTTCTATGCAAGTGAATTATAGATTTCAATTTCATTTCGATCCAGTTCTTTTAATTTCAGTTTTTTGAATTATTTGATTTCAATATTTGAGTTTATTTCAATTCGTCTATTAAATTAAACATATTATTGAAAATATATCAAATTAATTATATATTTGTATATTTATGTCAAATTAAAGTATGTCAAACTAATATTATGTTCAAATATTTAATAAATGTTATCGCTTAAAAATATATAGAGGGAGAGGAAAAATGACCTAAAATTTTTTTAGTTATAGAAATTCATATCAGTATTCTTAAATACATTTAATATAATAATACGATGAATAAATCTTATAAAAAAATTGGCTTCAAGATTAAATTTTGTGTTCTTTTGTTTAAGTTTATTTATTGAAATAAATTTGCAGTTTTTTATTTTTTAATTACATATTTATGTATTTATATCAAATTAAAATATATTAAGCCAATTATATGTTCTAATATTTATTGAATGTCATCGCCTAAGAATATATAGAGAGAAAGAACAAAATAGAAATTAAATATATTATTTAAATTATGTCAAATTAATTATATATTTGTATATTTATGTCAAATGAAAATATGTAAAACTAATTATATGTTTGAATATTTATGGAATATTATTGCCTAAAAAAATATTGACAGAGAGGAAAAATGACCTACGATTTTTTGAAGGGTATAAATTCATATCATGTTTTCTTAAATATATTTAATATAATAATATGATTAATAAATTATATAAAAACAAATTTGGCTTCAAAAATTACTTTTGTGCTCTTTTATTTAAGTTTATTTCTGTACAAGAATTTCCAATGTTTTCATTTTTAATATTTTAGATATAATATTACTGGGGAAAAAAATCAAACAAACAAAATGTTGACAAATTTATCTGCATTATGTACAAGTCAAATTAAAAAATATACAAGTCATTTCCCGTTTCCATTAAACTGTTCTTTTTAGACGACAAATAAATAATTATAGCACACAAAAAATTTAAGTTTATGTTTGAAAAACAAATTATAATATTTTTATTTCTAATATGTCTGATATTTATTGAATATTATCGCCTAAAAATATATTGACAGCGAGAAAAAATGACCTAAGATTTTTTGAAGGGCAAAAATTCATATGAGTATTCTTAAATATAATTATACTAACTAAATATTAAAATAATAAAATACAATACATATACAAGCAATTAGTTTTCTGCATAGAGAAAAAAAACCGTCGCATCGCCAATTATTTAGTTAATTATAGATAATAGGAGCAAATATTTTTTTTCAGGTTGCTGGAGTTCAGGTCCCCCTGCCACCGAAAATGATTTTTGAGTAAAGAACAGTGTTTTCTATTATTCATAAGTGTTTAACATGTTTTTTTTCAGTCATTTTTTCGATAACTGGGTTATCCGGGTCAGCTTATGCGCATCATAATAAATCTTTGAACTTCATTTTTTTTTCAATTTTCACCGTTTATTAATATTTGAAAATGTTTTTTCCTCTTCGTTTTTTTCAAGCTTCTTTTTTTTATATACTCGCGGTGTCCGGGTCAATTTACACGCACCACAATTTTTTCCTCACATATATATATATATTTTATAACCGGGGTAGGTTACACGTGTCACGAATAATCCTTGGACAATTTTTTTTTCAACTTATAATTTGTTTTTTTAACTAGAATGCCCAAGCTAGCTTATGTGCATCATGACTATTATTTTATACATAGCCAAAAGATATCGCAATTTCAAACAGTAATAAACAATGATTTGAAATGTGATTTTCATTTTTCATTACTATTTAAAAAAATTAATTGAACTATGATTCTGATGAGATATGACATAAGTGTTTGATAATGCGTTTAAAAATCGTTTTTGAACAAATTTTTTTTGTCAATTTTAAATTAAATAAATTGTTTCTAGATGATTTTGATTCGCTAATATCAAAAATAAATTTTTAAAAATAAAAAAAAATTATAACACGTTAAATATCAATTATTTTTCTACATTAAAAAAAGCCCAGCGCAACGCGCGCGGGCAAATCAGCTCGTTCTTTCTAAGTCATTCTGATAGATCCTATTCTTTTATAACTTTATGATTGTTGCAACCAAAAAGGGTCCAACTCTCTCAACAAAGTAAGATCATTTGCTATAGCTTGATAACCAGAGGCATACAGGAGTCAATGAAAAAGGCTTCTGCTGATCCAATGTAAACAAAGATACATTCAAAGGATGGAAACTCTTTTTCTTTGGTAATAAAACTATTTAATATGAATCATCTCTAGTCCAGTGTTTCATGAACCATAGTAGCATGTACTCCTCTTGCCACTTATGATTTGCAGAAGTAGAACTCCAAAGCTGTAAACATCATATTTCATGGAATATATGCCTTTTCTTACATATTTAGGGGGTACATAGCCACTGCAACTCAAAAAAATAAATAAGAATGAGAAGGGTTTAGCAAACACTTTAATTAGAAATACCATTTTGAGACAATATTCTTACTATGTTCCAACTATCCTCCTTGTGTTTGCTTCGAGTTCATCTTTCCTGAAGAGCCTAGCCATACCAAAGTCTGATATCTTAGGGTTCATATCCTCATCCAATAGAATGTTGCTACTCTTTATGTCTCGATGAATAATGGTAAAATTTGAGAATTTGAACTAATTTTGTTTTGAATTAATATATTTATTTTTATACACACACACATAAACAGCACACAAAAACACTCTAAAATTAAAATATTTTATTCTAATTAAAAAACAAAACATCAATATAAACTTAATCGACAAACTTGTTGCCTCAGCTCATCTTATTTATCGCCTCAAAAATTGAGGAATCACATCTTTTCACCCTGGCAAGACAAAGGCTGTCACCTGTCAATTAATAACAAGCCTCACAGTGTTATATATATATATATATATATATATATATATATATATATATATATATATATGTTTTTCAATGATTTTAATGTAATTATATCCCAACAAAATCATTTTAATATATTTTTAACATATTATATAAAATCATTTTTTATATAAAAAACTGAGAAAGATTTTTATCGAAATTCTCCATTCCGAAACCTGAAAGAACGAATCACATTTCGGTTTGAATGCGATTTTAGTTTTCTGGAAGGTTTAATTACCTCAATTTATACAAATCCTACAGCCGAAGGATGCCGCAGAGAAGTGGACTAATCGGTCAGCTGGGGCGCATGTGTCCAAGATTCCATGTATATCAAGCACCTGGCACTCCACTATGCATCAGCTTTCCCAATCTTATGGCAATCAGAAAAACCATCATCCTCTTCTTCTTGTTCACTGTAGTATTCTGAAATTTTTTAAAGAGGAAAATACATGTATACCCTTGGTGGATAGAATTAGGAAAAATTAGGTAAAGGGTGTTGTAGTAATTGTACAAGCTAGTAAATATAAATTGAAAAGAAAAGGAAAAGAAA
>CM063605.1:11158533-11193533 GCA_032356905.1 Salix exigua
AGTACTTTCCGAGTCAAAGAAGAATTTGACTCGGTTTTCGGAAAGTGTTTTCGGAAAATTTGAGTGAAAACACTTTCGGAAGTTGTGAAAAATTTAGAAATATCATTATTTGCTTATTATATCAACTTTGATCCTCAAACTTTTGATTGATATATATAATTTTTTTTGAATATTTATTTTTCAATTCCATCTCTTAAAATTTAATTTTTATATTAATTTTGGTACTTATTTTTATAATTGCTAGTTGCTTTTTCTTATCATTTTTTATTGAAATTTTTATCTATCAAATTTGGTCCTCATTTTTTTATTGTTACTTATTGTACTTGAAATAATTTAAGAAATGTTTATTATTATTATTTTAATTTATTCACCTTTCATTTTTTTTAAGTTTTTAGATTTGATCTATATTATTTTGATCTTTATTTATTTTATTTGAGATAATTTATGAAATTATATTTTTTCAATTTCATTCTCATTCAACTTTTTAATTTGTAAGATTTGTTCCTCATTATTTTAATAAACTTGAAAAAAAATTAATTTATTAATAAATTATTTTTCAGTTCATTTTCCATAACACAAACAAACACTGAAAAGTGTTTTCCAGTTCATTTTCCATAACACTGTCAAACATCGAAATTCACTTTTCAGGAATTCACTTTCTCCGGAATTCACTTTCCAAAAGAAAATCACTTTCCAGCAAACAAACGGGAAGCTTAACCTCACACTCTCATTTTTTAACCTCACACTCTCATTTTTTAGATATTGTACTATGTTGTTTTTAAAAATAATTTTTTTATTTAAGAATTTATTAAACAATATTTTGTTTAAAATTTATATATAATATTTTTTTAATACTAAAAAAATTGAGAGCTTGCCTGAGATATAATATAAGTCATATACGCGTACCTTACCTATCAATTTAAAATTTAAAATTATATAATTTCTTAACAACTAAAAAATAAAAGATTATAAAAAGGTGGCCTACGTGAGATGATTGAGTGTGGTTCGATTAGGAAGGAGATTTATTTTCAGAATAGTTTTGTTCTTAAACATATATTAAAATTATTTTCTTATAATTTTTTAATATTAATATATTAAAGCTACAAAATATATTAAAAGAACAATTTATTCTCTCTTAAAACCATAAATATTATAAAAAAACACCAAACAATAAAAATAGAAACTCTCTTAAACACAACTAATATAAGGTTGCTGCTGCTAAGTTTTGGTTTACTGTCTAACTTGAGTGGTTTATTAATTTACATATTGGTATGATCTTTGATGATGTTATTTTTTTTAATATATATATATATATATATATATATATATATATATATATATATAAGATTTAGGATTGTGATAAATTTTATTTTTTAATTGTTTTTCATATAAAAAGTGAACGAGTGAAGTAGCAATATATAACAAAATATTTATGATATTAGGTGCCAGTAACTAATTATATAATTATAAAACAATTATTATTTAAATATTTATATATTATCATTTATATTTCAGTCTCTTCAACTTTTTCTACAATCCTTGTAATTTTTATTTTTTAAATTTCTCAAAAATAATATATGATAAGTTGACAGGGACAATGATTTCCAATACATTTCTATAAATAATTACATAAAGTTTCACTATATTAAATGCACGACAATCATAGGGTTTAGTTCTGAGGAAATCTCCGTTCCTGGTTTTTTCACCGGACGGAGATTTCAGCAGAAGTTCTACTCTATTTGTAGTTGAACAAACAAACAGCTAAGACTGGTTCCGGCAGCTACAATAGAAGAAGGAAGCAACCCAAATGTGTTTATCTGTTTGTCATTCAATTATTGAAAGTAAATGGTGAACCCTCTCATCAATTGATTAAGGTTTACCTTTTCGCTCAAAGATTCTGCTTTTAGCCATAACCAGCTCCTTTTTCCTTGCCGCACCTCAGCTTGTGCTGCCAATGCAGGTCACTAAATTAATCTCTCATAAAACTGAATACATATTTTTTTCATCTACTCTTACTCACTTCTGTTTGGTTGCTAAGGAATTGATCTTTTTTTTACTAGTGATGATGTTAAACATGCACAAGAGAAACAAAAGCATAAACACAAGAGAAGTAAACTAACCAACATTGTCCAATCGAATTTGCTTGATAGGATAATCAGGAAATTACGCTCGTAGTATGATAATTTATGCTATTAATCTAGTGAATGTGATATTTCGACTCGAAAGTAAACAAACATATTACCATTTACTTGATTCATCGATTAATACCATGAAATATCTAAAAAGTATGCATGGTGGATGTATAGGCCCACATATATCTCATTGAATTCTTTTGAGAAAAAGATGGTGATTCTATAAAAAACTCTTGATGGAGACGGTTTGGTAATTAATTTATCTTAAGAACATGCAACATGATCTATTGTTTCAATATGACAACCATTAGCACGTATATCCTTAAAATCGGGTAATTTTCTTTCTAAACTCAGGTGAATATAATGCATCTTTGATGCTTAGTCTTGTGTTATCTGTTAACACAATATTAGTTTTTCCAGAATCTTTAACTATGTCCGCTGGACCTGATATTGTAGTGACATTAACTTTGATTAATGTCAAATACTCAAAGCATTTATTTTTCTTAAAAATTGTGCTCGTTGTTGCACTGTTTGCCAGACATAAATCTCCATCATGAAAAGCTATGTCACTATTCAAAAGATAATCAAAGTTTATTATTTAATATGAGCCAAACTGATAATGTTTATTGTAAACAAAATAACATAAATATTTTAATTCAAATAAGAACTATTAATTATCTATGATGATTCCACCACTAAGCATGTTTTCTGTTTTATCCAAGTTTTCAAAGAAATCAGAAATATCAAGATAAATATTAACATCAATACAAACATTATGATTTTTATTAATATCCTCATGAATAAAATTAGTCTCAACTGTATTTTGTTTCAGAGAGTCTTAATATAAATATATAAGATGTTTTGGTGTACGATAGCTACGCGACCAATGACCATGCTTACCACACCTACGACAAATACTACATTTAATTTATTTCATTTTCTAGGAAAATCATTCCTTTAAGACTATTATTTATTTAGCTTTAGAAATACTAGTTCGTCAAAAACTGTATTTAATTTATTTAATTCTTCATGAACTTGTGATACTAGTTCTTCAGAAACTCTTTTTAATATATGTAATTCTCCAGAAACTAATTTTAATTTATCTAATTCTTCAGAAACTTGTAATACTCGTTCTTCAAGAACTATAAATCTCTTTCTATGAATGAAAGTGAAAGAAAATTTGCCATAAATAAGTTACAATAATGAAAAGAGAATATATTAAAATCAATATAAGCCATATAATAATCGTGTTGATAACGTGTTAAAAATAGAATAAATAATTAACATATAAAAATATAGACATCAAAATATAAGCAAAAGAGATAAGAAATTAATACATTTCTTATTATAAATTCTTCTATTTTTTTCAAAGTGTAAACAATACAAGACAACTGGTCTATTTATAAGAGAATGAAATGAATTTAAGGGTTATGGAAATCTAAGAGACTAAACCGAAGAATCATAGACATTCAATATATATAAATACAAATTTATAACAAATTAAACTCAATCATTTCTTTATTTTCACAATAACACGAATGAAAGTCATTTAAACAACATTATAATCAACTTTCTTAAAAAATACAAATCATATTTGTAAACTGAAATCTTAGAGATATCATTCAAGGCACAATCAATCTCACTTTTATTAACTCGACCAATCATAATTTCAAGACACAAATAAAACGAGATTTTCGACCGTGGCTTCAAGTCGGGATCCCGCAACCTCCCGGAAACCAGCATGCTCCAAGCTTTTTTACACCCATGTTATTGAAGCTGAAAAAAGAAAAAAAATAATTCAACGAGAACGTTAACGTACCCTAAAATAATTCACAAAATGGTAGCTATAATTCATGGCCCAAATTAGGTTTACCTTGTCTTGAGATTTCCCAGTCATCACTGTCAAAACCGAGGGCCCAAAAGAAGTAACCACGAATCCCATGTTTCCGAGCATACTCTAGCTTCACAGTTGTAGAATGGCTGTCATCGTATCCAATCCAGGATGTACCAGCATGAGAATACGTGGATACAGTCTTGGTATCATACACCACGGTGGCACCATTGTTTCTATTGAAATTCTCCACCTCGGAAAATATCAGAATGCCTTGATGATCTCCGGGACCGACTGCCGTGGCCGGTGCACCGATTCCGTTTACCATAGGGTCTTTAAGTTGCCAAGTCCTCCCATACAGGGGCAGGCCCATGACCACCTTGTTTGCAGGTACACCAGCACGAACCCACGACGTCAGCCCGTCGCTCGTGCTTATGTTGCCAGCAGGATCATATAATGCCGCGGGAGCTCCTGTAGCCGAAGTGTCCCATGAACCACGATAATCATAACACATTGCGTTGATCCAATCCAAGCTTTCGGCGATGGATTCCACTGGAAACCTCCGGGGGGTTTCATCCCATTGAATTTGGACGGAGAAGTAGACTGCAGCCGTGAGCAACAGAGGAGACCAGTGGGTGGACTCGGCTTCCTTGTTGATAGCAACTCTCCATTCTTTAAACAGCTGGCCCATGCCAGCCATCTCTTCTTGGTTCCTTGGAAATTCCCAGTCAAGATCCATCCCATCAAATCCATATTTTCTTGCCACTTGTATTGCCGAGTCTATGAAAATCTTACGCCACCCTTCATTCGATTCCATTCGAGCAAAGAGATCTGGATCAGTACTGGCTCCCCCAAATGCGACTAGTGTTTTCAGTTGTGGGTTTTTCTGATGAAGGGTGCCGGTGAAATTCTTGAGCAGGGAAGCAGTTGAGTCGGATACTTCGACCTTGAATGTGTCTTTATTCGGCTCGAGAAAGGCATAGAAGATGTGAGTGAACAAAGTGGTGTCTATGGCTGAAGGTTGGAGAGTTTGAGACCAAGAAGGCCAGTACGCAGCTTTGATAGCCGGAGGTGAAGCCATGAGATATCCGGTGGGGGTGGTAATTAAAGAGTAGAACGATTGGAATGAGATGAACCAGTTTGTAAACTTTGTACCGATATATATACATACAGAAATATAAAGAGATCATGAAGATGAAAAAACGTTGACAATTCTTCATTACTTTATTTCTCGCCAGTTCTTGATCTGGATGGCTGTGGTTATCCTGTCAATGTCGAAGGAATATATATATATATATATATTAAGAGATCATGTTGAGGATTAGGTTAGTGATTATATTAGAATATCCCTCGAAACCCATTCAGCAAATCTTTCTTTAATAAGAAAGAGTATCTCCAATAAAAAGAACTATTTTGAAAAATTAAACAGATGCCTCCTGTGTTGGAGGGCAAAAATTTGACTCAAAAAACCAAATGAAAGAATTTTTGACTTTGGCTCTTCGTTTAGCTCCAGCGTTGGAGTTATACTTATCAAATTATTTTACCTTTTATTTATTTATTTTTAAATAGTAATTAAAGTTTAACGAAAAACAAGTTGGAATTCATTTCCATGCAGCCCTGGTTTATTTACAATTTTCCAAGAATTAATTAAATTGTAAACTTAGAAGCAACATCGAGCCCATAAAACACAGGACATAGAAATATAAATATGCAAGCACGACAGATTTTCTATTTCATAAAATAAATTTATCTCTCTCGTGTCGTGTAATATGATTCTGATAAAGTCGAAAACATCTCAAATGATTATGCTCATTTTCACAGTTGTTTAACGAGTACTGATGATTTTTTTTTTAAATTAGCAAATTACCGAGAAAAATATAATTTACAGAAATAAAGAAAATGTTGTGCCTAGGTGATTATAATAATCTTTAATATTTATACACATGAATTTGTATTATAAAGGGTAAGGTTGCAAACATTTTATAATAATAATAGTAATTATAATATATATGGGTGTGTGTCTATATATATATATATATATATATATCACATTGTTAACTTGTGAAATATTAACCATCATCAAGTAGATAATCTAATTATAAGAGTTTGAGAGTAAGATATTAGGTTTGAATTTTGTAGTTATTAATTTGATAATTACTAAAAAAATTACATGATCATTAGTTTAGGATACATAAAATTAATCAAATTGCACACAAGCGAAGATGGATTTTCATGTTAATAATAATAATAAAAAACTTGTGAATATTCAGATAGGCGCCGCAACGTCGTTTGACATGACTAACCTGGAGAATTTCTCAAAACGCTAGAAAAAATGAAATGAAATGGGCTCAGAGGGCTCGATCATGGGCCTATCCTTCCGAGAAGCTCTTGTTTCCTTTGTTTAGCGGATTAGTATTGAGCCCATCTTTCCTTGATTTTAAGCCCATCATTTTCTTTGTAGGCTCCGTTTCGAGCCCAAAAGTCTCCTTCTCCATCCTGGACAGCATCCCCTCTTTGTTGCTGGGCCCGGTTTGAGACCGATATTTTTTGATTGGGTTTAGTTCTGAGGAGGTTCTCCTCCTCCAAGAAGCATCTGGCAAATGTCCGTTCCTGGTTCTTTCACCGGAAGGAGGCTTCAGCAGAAGCTCTACTCTATTTCTAGCAAAGATTTAATGAGAGTGCAATGAAGAAGAACACACAAGTCAGGCTATAATTTTCTTTAGCTCAATACAAGCTGGATTGTCAACGGGGTTCCAGTTGGGAAACCTGGGAATCATCGAATGAACACATTACTTGCTGGGATGAGGATGCAGTTTCCATGTCCCTCTTCTTTTTTTCTGAAAATCCTGGACCTTCAGGAGTATCAATGGCCAGGGAATCATCACTTTTGAGCATCGAGAATGCTTCTAGCATTGTTGGCCTGGCATCAGGATTTTCTTGGACACACAGCAGAGCAACTTGCATGCATGTCTCTAGTTTACAGGGCGAGGATGAGTCATCCAAAAATGGATCAATGAATTCAATTCCTCGCCCGTTTATCCACAGATCATATGCCTGCATCATATTTCAAGCTGTCAACTCCTCGTAAAAGGCCTCGGCTTCACTAGCATATCAAAATGGTGTATGAAATGATATGAATTCAGGTAACTCACATATTCTAAAAGGTTCAAGCTTTCGTTTTCTCCGTAAAAACATGTATTCCTCTTTCCACTTATGATTTGCAGGAGCAGAACTCCAAAGCTATAAACATCATACTTGATGGAATATATGCCTTTCCTCACATATTCAGGAGGAACATAGCCGCTGCAATATTGGAAATGTTAATACTAAGTCTGGACAGCAGATAAGAGGCTGACGACAATGATATGGAGATTATCTTTAATGGGAAGCAGCTACTTACTAAGTTCCAACAATTCTGCTCGTGTTTGCTTCGTACACATCTTTCCTGAAAAGTTTAGCCATGCCAAAATCTGATATCTTTGGATTCATTTCATCGTCTAGTAAAATGTTGCTAGATTTCAAATCTCGATGGATTACTGTAAAGTTTGAGTACTCTTGGAGGTATATAAGCCCTTGAGTAACCCCTTCAATGATACGAACCCGCTTACTCCAATCCAAGCTGTACCTTCTAATTGGATCTGCATAAAAATGGCACAGGAGAAACTTTTAATCGCTGCTTGTCTCAAGAACGAAATTAACTTGGCATCCGTTTAGACCTCCTGATACAGATGACTAGAATGATTTAAGAATGTGAAGAGAAAAGACTGCAGACCAAAGAGATGAAGATCCAAGCTTTTGTTTGGCATGTACTCGTATACTAGCATCTTCTCTTCCCTCTCGGAGCAAAATCCAAGAAGCCTAACTAGATTTATGTGCTGTAGTCTAGCCGTGAGCGAAACCTCGTTCTTGAACTCATCAAGTCCTTGAGTTGATGACGCTGACAGCCTCTTGACTGCTATTTCCAGGCCTCTTGGTAAATTTCCCTAGCACAATTTGACACCTGATGTTAGCCTTATTTCCTGTAAGCAAACCTGAAAATCTGAACATAAATCGTTCCAAACGTGAGATTTCCAGTTAGAAATACAGAGGATTAACCATACAATACCTTATAAACAGGGCCAAACCCACCCTTTCCAAGTTGGTTTTCACTTGAGAAGTTATTTGTAGCTGCTTTAATGCTTTCAAAACTGAAAACTTGCAGGGCAGGAGCATCACTATCAAAATTTTCTGCAGTGGCTGATAAACTAGTTCCTCTACCAGATAAACTTTTATCACCTAAGACTCTGGTACCTGCAGCTAAAAACAGAAGAAGGAAGCAACCCAGAAATGTTTATCTGTTTGTCATTCCATTCTCGAAAGTAAATGGTGAACCCTCTCAATTGATTAAGGTTTACCTTTTCGCTCAAAAATTCTGCTTCTGTAGTAAAACATCAATGATGCTAATAAGATACTGATCAAAGCAATTGGAAGAACAATTTTTAGCCATAACCAGCTCCTTTTTCCTTGCCGCACCTCATCTTGTGCTGCTAATGCAGGCCACTAAATTAATCTATCATCAGACTGCATACACATCTAATATTACTCATTTCTGTGTGGTTGCATATAGAGAAGGCTAAAGAATTGACCTTTTTTTTTTTTTACCAGTGATGATGTTAAACAGGCACAAGAGAAACCAAATCATAAACAAAAGCCTAGTCGTTATGAACACAGATTTCATAGTTCAAGATGCTAGATTGACAGCAGATGTGGGGATACGTTGGTGCTGTGGTGGTATTCTGTGTGACGCAGAGTATTGCAAAGCTACCAGAGTTTTAATTTTCCTGACTAATTTACAATCTAATAAGAAATCATCACCAACCTGCCAGAGTAAGAGCCCAATTGTCATCATTAATCACTTGAAACACGTTGTAACCAAGTAGCCCCTTTTCCTTCGCATAAGAAATCTTAGCTCTAACAGTCTCAACATCATCAAAATTGATCCAAGTTGATCCGGCAACGAAATAATTCACTACATAAGTAGAATTATAAACTGACCTAGCTCCATAACCATAATTTTGAATGAATGATCTGATGAACCTAAAGCCAATTGAGCCATCAATGGTAACACCAGGACCTGAGGCTGGTGCGCCAAGAGAATTGTCAGTGGGATTCACCAGTTTCCAGGCATATCCATGATATGGCATACCCAAAACTAGTTTGCTTGCTGGATATCCACCACTTAACCATTCTCTGATACCAAAATCGGTAGAAATATTGCTTGAAGGATTATATAAAGCAGCATGGTTGCCTGTAAAATTCTCCCTTGAAGGCATGTGGTAGTCATATGCTACAACATGCGCCCAATCTAAATTCCTCTTCATTGAATCAATCGGGTAACTTACACTTTGAAGACTCGGTGAGTAGCGAACGCCCATTGTTAGAATTAACTTGGACACGCTTGAGTTTCTTGGCTCGGAATCAACAGTCGCCCTCCACTCATCCAACAGAGTTCCTATATTTGACAAATCTGTGCTATCAGGCCAGAGCCAGAACAAGTCTATTCCTTGAAACCCGAAAGTCCTAGCTGTTTTTACCGAAGATTCAATAAAAGACTTCCTGTAGGAAGATTGCGCCAGCATTGAAGACAAGACAGAACTGTTAACTGCCTCACCTATAATGGATTTGTATGTCTCAGCTTGTCCGTCCCATATTGACAGAAGCGGTACAATTGAAGGGTTCTTGCGCTTGACGATGCCGGTGAAGATCGAGAAGCTCTGTTCAAAGGTGGATGGGATGGAGAGTTCATAGGTGGATGAGTTGACATTGGCAAATGCACAGATAAGGTGTGTAAACAGGGCAGAATTTATGTCAGATATTGGGAAATCACTACCACTATACCAGTAACCAGCTTTAACCCATTTTTGTGCAGCTGAGCAATGATTCTGAGAAGATAGGAAGGTGAACAAGAAGAAGATGATAATGGTTTTTCTGATTGCCATAAGATTGGGAAAGCTGATGCATAGTGGAGTGCCAGGTGCTTGATATACATGGAATCTTGGACACATGCGCCCCAGCTGACTGATTAGTCCACTTCTCTGCGGCATCCTTCGGCTGTAGGATTTGTATAAATTAAACCTTCCAGAAAACTAAAATCGCATCCAAACCGAAATGTGATTCGTTCTTTCAGGTTTCGGAATGGAGAATTTCGATAAAAATCTTTCTCAGTTTTTTATATAAAAAATGATTTTATGTTCTTAAAAGGCTACCTATCAGTGCTATTTTATCAACCACAAAATAGTATATAAAATATAAACATCATAAACAAATAATATAATATATAAATACAAACACAATGTATTGAAAGAAACAAAGACTTTTAACTAATAAGATGGTAATTATACGATTTCTTAAGAGATATTTTTTCTTCCCATTCACTCCGTCAACTCTATTGAATTAATGGTCCATGTATGATAACATCAACAGCTGCCATTAACAAGATTTTTAGTGCCGTCTCTCTGAGGTCAATTAGACATTGTGCTTTGATTCTGAGCAGGGTTTCTCTGCAATAACAAAGTAGCCATGCTGAGGACAATACGTCTACAAAAACCAACCAATCCAGACATAATTAGCACTCGTCCCAAATATCACTATCATCATAATAAAATTCTAACACTCACACACCGTCTCCACATTATTCTTAATATCCACCAGAGTAGAATTGAAATTAAAATCATTGATAATTACATTAAAATCATTGAAAAACATGTATATTAATGATTCGTCAACTGTGAGGCTAGTTATTGATTGGCCGGTGACAGCCCTTGTCTTGCCAAGGTGAAAAGTGTAGAATTTGAAACATGAAAAGTCAACAAAAGTCAACTGTCATGAGCCCAAGAACAAACACTGTTCAGATTCAAATCTGGAATTTCCAGAAAATGAAGAACACGGGAAGAACACAAAGAACTAATAATTCTGATAATAATGGGCAGAATCAAGGTGAGGTTACTGCCATCCCTCTTCTTTATTTATTGATAAAAGAAATTACAAGAGGTTTAGTTGAAAACAACTTCTTCTTGTACATGATAAGCTAAAATTCAAAACTTAACTTAATCCTAATCAGCCAATTGATCAACATGATCTGTTAACTAAGAATAAACTGAACTCAATCCTAAACTTGGTCAACATGACCTTTATTTTAAGATAAACTCAAGCTAGTACTAAGCTAGGATAACACTGAAAATTAAATACATAATCTTCAGTCTTCAATCTTCAACATTTGTCGAAATCTTCACTGTCTGCAGCATGCATTTTCACCATCATGCAGACCTTGATTCCATGCAATTCAACACTCCTCCTTGGATCCAAGGTCGGTCATCCCAATCTTTTCCTTAGCTCTTGAACCTTCCTTTAGCTAATGGTTTAGTAAACAAGTCAGCTAATTGATCATTTGTATTACAATATTTCATCTCTAATTCACCTTCCAGCTGAAATTGTCTTAGAGCATGAAATTTGATCTTCATATGCTTTGTTTTGTCATGAAACACAACATTCTTTGAAATAGCTATGGATGACATATTATCACATAGTAATTCAGTAGGATTTGATTGATCACAATCAAGATCCTTTAGCATTTTTCTCAACCACACCAGTTGCTTGGCTGCCACATAAGCTGCTATGTACTCTGCCTCAGCTGTGGAATGTGCGACAACTGATTGTTTCTTTGAAATCCAGCTGAAAACATTCACTCCTAATGCAAAACAATACCCTGAAGTACTCATCATGCATTCATCACTACCTCCCCAATCACTATCAGTGAAACCAACAAGCTTGTTCTCACTGTTTTTGGCAAAATGCATGCCCAGATTTTTTGTTCCCTGCAAGTACCTCAGAATTCTCTTAGCTGCCATGAAATGTGTTTGGCTTGGTTCCTGCATGAACCTAGACAAATAATTAACAACAAAAAGTATGTCAGGCCGAGAGATGGTTAAGTATAATAAGCTCCCAATCAAGCTTCTATAAACCTTCCCATCTGTTTTTGGTGCTCCATCATCTTTAACAAGTTTCAGTCCCAAAATCATAGGAGTAGAAACTTGTTTGCAATTTGCCATTGCAAAATTTGTTAGTATCTTCTGCACAAAGGTCTTTTGGCATAGGAAAATTCCTTGTTTAGATTGACTTATTTCCATGCCTAAGAAATAAGAAATCAACCCAAGCTCATTCATTTCAAATGTCTCCTTCATGCTTGTTTTGAACTCTTCAATCAGCTGCCCTTTATCACCCGTAATTAGAAGGTCGTCTACATACACAGAGACCATTAGCACATGATCATCAACATGTTTTACATATAATGTTACCTCATTGATGCTTCTCTTGAATCCCAAACTCAGCAAGTGATCATCTAGCCTACTATACCAAGCTCTAGGAGCTTGTTTGAGCCCATTAAGAGCTTTTTTCAATAAATACACTTGGTTTGGGTTTTGATTATCAAAACCTACTGGTTGTTCAATAAAAATTTCCTCATCTAACACACCATTCAAAAAAGCAGATTTCACATCTAATTGGAACACATACCAGCCCTTTTGTGCAGCAAGTGCAAGCAAAAGTTTCATTGTTTCATGCCTAGAAACAGGTGCAAAGGTGTATGTGTAATCAATCCCAGCCTCTTGAGCATAGCCTTTTACAACCAATCTTGCCTTGTGTTTGTTGATACTTCCATCAGCATTCATCTTTGTCTTGAATATCCATTTGACACCAATAGTTTTCTTGTTTGCAGGTCTGTCAACAAGCATCCAAGTCTGATTTTTTTCAATCATATCAAGCTCCTCCTGCATAGCTTTTATCCATACCTTAGACTTCATTGCTTCTTCAATCTCGACAGGTTCTGCCTCAGCCATGGCACACCTGCTATAAATATCAGCTAATGATCTTGTCCCCCTAACTGGTTCCTCATCAATGTTTTCATCATCAAGTTCATCATGATAATCAGTTTCATCATGCTGAACTTGATCACCCCAATTTACTGCCATATTTTCCCAATTCCATGATGCATTTTCTACAAATTTGACATTTCTTGCAATTGAAACTTTGTTAGCCATAACATCAAAGATTCTATAAGCTTTAGACTTTGAACTATAGCCTATCAACACTCCTACATCAGCCTTCTTATCTAGTTTTTTTCGATTAACATCATGTATCAACACATAACATATGCATCCAAAAACTTTTAAATGCTCAACATTGGGTTTAACATCATACCAGATTTCATAAGGAGTTTTATCATCCAAAACTCTAGAAAACACACGGTTTTGTATGTATGAAGCTGTGTTTACAGCTTCTGCCCAAAAATTCAAAGGCATTTTCTTCTCATACATCAAACACCTTGCCATTTCCATCAAGGTTCTATTTTTTCTTTCACTTACCCCATTTTGTTGAGGTGTGTAGGGCACTGTCAGCTGTTGTTTAATCCCTTCTTTCACCAAGTAATTCTCCAGCTGTCGAGAGGTAAATTCTCCACCATTATCAGACCTTATCATCTTCAATTTATTCCCTGTTTCCAGTTTTGTTTCTGCTTTGAACATCAGGAATTTAGTAAACACATCAGCTTTGTTTTTTAGGAAATAAACCCAACAATACCTGTTGTAATCATCCACAAACAGGAGGAAATATCTTGATCCATTCAAGGATTCACATTGCATTGGCCCACATACATCTGTGTGTATGAGCTGCAATTTATCTTGGCTCTGAAATCAGAATTTGTGAAAACAGTTTTTAGTTTGCTTTCCAAATTGACAGGTTTCACAGAATATTCCTTGATCATAGATTTGAGGTAGTCCTCGAGCCATCTGCATATCACCCATCTTAGTTAATGCAAGATAATTATAATGTCCTAACCTTTTGTGCCAAAGGATTGAATCATCACCCGTGCATATGTTGACAGTCCAACATATCTCTCTCAAATCAGCATTGAAGCACCTGTTGGACATTTTTGCACATAACAACAATGTTCCTTTTTTATCTTTGATGACACACATACCATCATCAAATAACAGTGAATAACCTGTTTCCATTAACTGACCCACACTCACCAAATTCTGATTTATTTGAGGCACAT
Source organism: Salix exigua (assembly GCA_032356905.1). Taxonomy (NCBI): domain Eukaryota; kingdom Viridiplantae; phylum Streptophyta; class Magnoliopsida; order Malpighiales; family Salicaceae; genus Salix; species Salix exigua. Next base: position 11,172,587 of record CM063605.1, read on the forward strand.
ACAAGACATTGTTTAGTGTTTTCATACCTGCCCTTGTGTCCACAGCAATTGCTCCTTTTCCTTCAACTGTTACATAGTCTCCATTACCTATTTTCACCCTTGATTTGTAGTTTTTATCCAAGCTACAAAAAATACTGAGGTCTGCTGTCATGTGGTTTGAACAACTACTGTCAATGAGCCAGATTGAACCTGTCTCCTCTGTTCTCCTGAGCATTTTCTGCATTGAAGCAACAAATAAATGCTTATCCTTTACAATCAAGCTTTCTTCTTCTTGAGCCTGTTTCACTTCTTCTTTTCTATTTTTGCAGTACTTTTGGTAGTGCCCAAACTGGTTGCAATTTCTGCATTGCACCTTCTTGAACCAACACCAATCTTCTGAGTGGTTGGTCTTCTTGCAATACTTGCACGCAGGGAATTCTTTCTTCTCCTTCACTGTCAAGTTGTTGGGTTGCCAACTACTTGAGTTTTGATGATTTGATCTCCATTCCTTGCCTTTTTCCTTCCTGCCAGTCTGTTTGTTCTTAAAGAAATTGCTATATTGATGCTTTCCTTTGTAAGCAACAAGGGCTTTCTCACTTGTTTCTTCATTTCTGTAAAACTGCCTTTGTTCCACTGCTTGTAATGCATTTACAAGGTCTTGGAAACTCATTTCAGAGAAATCTTTAGAGTCTTCCAAAGAACATATCTTATGTTCAAACTTCTCGGGTAGGCTCACCAACACTTTCTCCACAATTCTGGAATCTGGAAAATCTTCCCCCAACAATCTCACTTGATTCACAAGTTTAGAGATTTGAGAAGAGAAATCAATGATGGAATCAGATTCCTTCATCTTCAGCCCTTCAAATTGCCTTGCATTTTTCTTGATTTCTCATCTCCTTGGAATTCAGCCTTAAGCTTGTCCCAAGCTTCTTTGGCAGTTTTACATGCCATAATTCTTGAAAAAATCTCCTCACTTACTGCATTGTGTATGCAAGTAAGTGCCTTAAATCCCTTAACCCTTTCTTCATTGAAGAATTTTATTTGAGCTACTGTAGGATTATTGTTGAGAGGTGTAGGTTGTTTGTTATTTTCAACAAACTCCCACAGATCGAATGCCTTCAAATAGGTTTCCATTCTCACAGACCAAGTGCCATAATTCACCCCTGCAAATGAAGGAGCTTTTGCAGAAAAATTGGCAGCAGAATCCATTTTTGCCTCTCAAGAAAAACTCACCAAAAACTGACTTTGATTTCCCCTTTTTGTTTAATCTCACCTTCCACTCGTGTTTCACACAATCCCACCTAAGATCCTATATGCTCTGATACCAATTGTAGAATTTGAAACATGAAAAGTCAACAAAAGTCAACTGTCATGAGCCCAAGAACAAACACTGTTCAGATTCAAATCTGGAATTTCCAGAAAATGAAGAACACGGGAAGAACACAAAGAACTAATAATTCTGATAATAATGGGCAGAATCAAGGTGAGGTTACTGCCATCCCTCTTCTTTATTTATTGATAAAAGAAATTACAAGAGGTTTAGTTGAAAACAACTTCTTCTTGTACATGATAAGCTAAAATTCAAAACTTAACTTAATCCTAATCAGCCAATTGATCAACATGATCTGTTAACTAAGAATAAACTGAACTCAATCCTAAACTTGGTCAACATGACCTTTATTTTAAGATAAACTCAAGCTAGTACTAAGCTAGGATAACACTGAAAATTAAATACATAATCTTCAGTCTTCAATCTTCAACATTTGTCGAAATCTTCACTGTCTGCAGCATGCATTTTCACCATGCAGCAGCCTTGATTCCATGCAATTCAACAAAAGATGTGATTCCTCAATTTTTGAGGCAATAAATAAGACGAGCTGAGTCAACAGGACAGGCTCGTCTTCTGCCAGGGAGGGTGTAGTGATTGTCTTACATATGGGTCCCATGACAGAGAAGCGGATAAAAACCCAGACCAAGCTGGAGTAAACTAACAAAGCAATGTAAGAAGAAAAGAAATGTCAGAATCACCATTAAAGTGAATGCACCTAACGTCAAAGAACTGTTTGGTTGTTGGGGTCGCATAATTGCAAGTTTCAATCTTTTCATGCTGCGTGAACTTTGATCTCGATATATCTCCAAGCTGTGGTGATAGTATACAGTAAATAAACATGCAGTAAACGGAGATGAACTTTACAAACAGGAAGTAGATTGGATAGGCCCCAGCTTGTCTAGGATAGAACAGAATGCCTCTTTGCCAAGTGGGTATTGAGTTATCCCTCCAAAGTTCGTTTCATAATCTTCTCAATTAGCTGACATCTTTACCAAACCTCTTGGCAAGTTGGGTCTATCTAATCTACATGCTCCAACTTGATGGGGGCAGTAATTGGATTTCTAGAACGGCTACTTTCCTTAATTCATGCTGGGAATCTTGAGCTTTAATGAACTTTCCTTGCATATAAGTAAGTCAACGATCAAATCTTGATCATCTCCTCTTTTACTTTTGATACGGGGATTATATTTCTATTTGAAGATCGCTATTTTTATATATAAATAGCTGTTATGTGAAATGAAAATTAAGCCTATTGGCAAACACTTGATTTATCAGAACTTGTACAACTACCACAACAAGTATGCAGAAATTTTTGCCTGGACATTCTTGAACTTCACGATTCTTGTTCTCTTATTTAATTTGCTAAGAGATCAAGTGAGGAATCCCATTAAGTAGCCGTGGTAACAGAGAACGATATTCACCTCGATACAAGTTGGATAACAGAGAGAGACAACAGTAGGAACTAAAGTTCTGATGAGGTTAGGTCTCAAAATTTGACAATCACTACAAAACTAAGAATTTAGTCTTTCCTTTTTGTGCATGGCTGCTGACTATACATCAAACACAAGAAAAACGAGGTTCATATTTCTCAATTTTATTTTGTTGAGAATAGAGTTTCATATTAAGTAGTTTTATTACCAAAGAAAAAGCAGTTTCCATCCTTTGAATGTATCTTTGTTTACATTGGACCAGAAGAATTGATCTTACTTTGTTGCGAGAGTTGAACCCTTTTTGGTAGCCAACAATAGAAAAGTAATAAAAGAATAGTATCTATCAGTGACCTAGAAAGAATACATACAGTCAATTCAACCAGGAAGAAAAAAGGAGATACTCTTGAATTCTGCTCATGAAAGCCTTGACTTCAGCGAGGTTCCAAGTCAGATATTGTTGCATCATTTACGGAATAAATTTTATTCGTGATAACACTGTCCTCTTCATCTCTTTTTGTTGAAAAAGAAGGCCTTTTTGGAGTGGCGATAGGTGCATTTTCATTTTTGAGCATCGAAGAGATTTTTAACATAGATGGCCTGTGCAAAGGATTTTCTTGGACGCATAATAGAGCAACTTGCAGGCATCTTGCGAGTTTACATGATGTAGATGAATCGTCTAGCGATGGATCGAAAAACTCCACGCCTTCACCATTTTTCCATAATTCATATGCCTAAAACAATTTGACCATCTTGATATTCAAATGCAGACTATGGACAAAAAAGAGAGTAAATCATGTGTTCATATATTGGAAAAGATGTGACTGATCACTTACATATTCAAGAAGGTTCCAGTTTTCGTCTGAACCATAGTAACGTGTACTCCTCTTGCCACTTATGATTTGCAGAAGTAGAACTCCAAAGCTGTAAACATCATATTTCATGGAATATATGCCTTTTCTTACATATTCAGGGGGGACATAGCCACTGCAACTCAGAAAAATAAATAAGAATGAGAAGGGTTTAGCAAACACTTTATATCGAAATACCATTTTGAGACAATATAATATCCTTACTATGTTCCAACTATCCTTCTTGTGTTTGCTTCGAGTTCATCTTTCCTGAAGAGCCTAGCCATACCAAAGTCTGATATCTTAGGGTTCATATCCTCATCCAATAGAATGTTGCTACTCTTTATGTCTCGATGAATAATGGTAAAATTTGAGAATTCTTGGAGATATAGAAGCCCTTGAGTAAGACCTTCAATAATTTGAATGCGTTTTCTCCAATCTAAAATGTATCTTCTGATGGGATCTACATCGAAGTATAGACCTTAAACAGTTATTGGAGGTACATTTAGAAAGTTGGCAAAGAGAAAAAGATTCTACTGACCATAGATGTAGAAATCCAAGCTCTTGTTCGGCATGTACTCGTAGATCAGCATCTTTTCCTCCCTCTCGTTGCAAAATCCCAGCACTGTAACTACATTCACATGTTGAAGTTTTTCTGTAAGTGTAAGCTCATTTTTGAACTCCTCTTCACCTTGAGTAGAAGTTTTTGATAGTCTCTTCACTGCTATTTCCTTTCCGTCAGTTAGTTTACCCTGGCAAAACAAATGCCTCATGCTGTCATGTTTTCCTTTCAAAGTCATCCAGGACAATTACTTATATGTTCTGAAGTTATAGAACCAGAACGCATTTATATTTTGCCAAATTTATTTTACCTTGTAGACAGAGCCAAATCCACCTGCTCCAAGTTTGTTTTCACTCGAAAAGTTATTGGTAGCCGCCGCAATCGTATCAAAACTGAGTGCTTGCAGATGTGGAGCATCACCATTCATAACTCTAGTAGCAGATACTTTGATTTTCACTGCAGAGAGTGATTTTTGGACTCTCCCAGCAATTTCTGCTACCATGAAACAAATCAAAGAACTAACTGTATCTTAATCCTGTTGTAATAATTGCTGAACCGACTCATCATTTTGGTTAATATATTTGGGAAATTGTCACAATGAGAAGATGTTACCTTTTGAGCTGAGTATTTTTCTTCTAAAGTAACAACAAATGATGGTGCCCGACATGAGAAAGACCACAGCAATCGTAACCAGAATAATCACCAATACCTTCCGCTTGTTCAGCCCATCTTCATCTTTTCCCTGAGCTGAGAACATTTCTCATCACGTGAGTATTGTTTTATGATATCTTTCTATTGCAGTAAAAGCTCATTTACTCTATAAAAGACACCTCACAAAACTTATTATTTCAGGGGAGGGCACCTCACAGAACTTTGTATTTCAGGGGAGGGAAATTAATCATTCAAAAGCAATTGAAACATCTCTAGTCCAGTGTTTCATTAAAATATAGAGGATGAAATGGAAGATCGAGATCTTCACTAACAACCTACCTGCTCGAGAAAGAATCCAATTATCGTCATTGGAGAGCTGAAATACGCTGTAACCACTAAGATTATTTTCCTTTGCATAAGAAATCTTAGCCTTGATAGACTCCACATCATCAAAATTGATCCAAGTCGACCCAACAACGAAAAGCTTCATGACATAGGTAGAATTGTACACGGCTGCAGCTCCATAGCCATAACCTTTAATGAAAGATTTAATATTCTTATAACCCATGGAGCCATCACTTGTTACACCTGGACCTGAGGAGGGTGCCCCGATTGCATTTTCGTTGGGGTTCACCAGTGTCCATGCATAGCCATGGAAAGGCAAACCCAAAACCAGTTTGCTAGCAGATAATCCTCCTCTTAACCAATCCTTTATCCATTCATCGGTGTTGACCCAATTTGAAGGGCCATATAAAGCAGCATGCGCACCAGTAAAATTAAATTCTGCAGGCACATGATAGTCATATGCAATGAGATGTATCCAATCTAAGGTCCTTTTCATGATGTCAATGGGATAAGTAACCGGGTGCTGAGCAGGCAAGTAACTAGCTGACATTACCAAGAGCAACTGGGACTTGCCAGATTTTTTTGAATCAGAAGCTATAGCGACTCGCCACTCATCGAAAAGGGTTCCTAGATTGGTCATGTTGATGCTGATACTTGGTCCAACCGAAAGGTCCAGGCCATCAAAACCATAAATCCTCGCTGTATATATCGAGGACTCGATAAAAGATTTTCTATAAGAAGACTGATTTATCATCGAGAAAAAAGTTGGAAGACCTTCCCTCCTAGCCGAGATGGATAGGAGGGTTTTAACAGAAGGGTTTTTAACCCTGACAGTGCCTGTGAAAGTAGAGAAGTGGGGTTCTTTGGAAGAGTTGATATAAATTTGATAAGTAGAATAATTTATATAAGAAAAACCACATACAAGGTGAGTAAAAAGAGCAGAATTGATATCAGAAACAGGCAGTTCACTGACGGAATCCCAGTAACCTGCTCTAATCCAGATTTCATGCGAGCTTGAGCTGTGAACATAGGAAGATAAAAAGAGAAGGAGGGTAATGATCATAGTGTTGCGAGCCATTGAAGAAGAAGCTTACTTTCGTAACACCAGCAGGGCTCCTAATCTGTATCTGTTAGAAGTCAAGTTCTTGGATCCGGGGCCTTGAATATTTCTGAAAAAAATATATGCTTCAATGATTTGACTCCAAGAAGAAATATTCAATTCAGCAGGGTAAGAGGAATGTTAGGAAATTCCCACTTACTTGTACAATTGGGTCTTTGCTTGCTATTTTACTGTTGTCCTAATTTCCTTCTTCAGGACAGAGAGATGCTGAAACATCTCTTCTTTCCCCTCTTTTAGCTGTTTGCAGCTTCCCCTTGTCCAAAGAAAAAGAAACGTTTCATAACCACGAGCCCAACTGAGCTTCTAATTTCCCAACCCTTTTCTCTTAAGCTTAACCTCACACTCTCATTTTTTAGATATTGTACAATATGTTGTTTTTTAAAATAATTTTTTTATTTAAAAATATATTAAACAATATTTTGTTTAAAAATTTATATATAATATTTTTTTAATACTAAAAAAAATTGATAGCTTGGCCTGAGATTTTTCATATAATATAAATCATATACGCTTACCTTACATATCAACTTAAATTTTTAAAAATTTTAGATTATATAATTTATTAACAACTAAAAAATAAAAGATAAAAGATTATAAAAAGGTGGCCTACATGAGATGATTGAGTGTGGTTCGATTAGGACGGAGATTTATTTTCAGAATAGTTTTTTTCTTAAACATATATTAAAATTATTTTCTTATAATTTTTTAATATTAATATATTAAAGCTATAAAAAATATTAAAAGAACAATTTATTATCTCTTAAAGCCATAAATATTATAAAAAAAACACCAAACAATAAAAATAGAAACTCTCTTAAACACAACTAATATTAAAAAAGATTTAGGATTGTGATAACTTTTATCTTTTTAATTGTTTTTCATATAAAAAGTGAACGAGTGAAGTAGCAATATATAACAAAAAAATTATGATATTAGGTGCCAGTAACTAATTATATAATTATAAAACAATTATTATTTAAATATTTATATATTATCATTTATATTTCAGTCTCTTCAACTTTTTCTACAATCCTTGTAATTTTTATTTTTTAAATTTCTCAAAAATATTATATGATAAGTTGACAGGGACAATGATTTCCAATACATTTCTATAAATAATTACATAAAGTTTCACTATATTAAATGCACGACAATCAATTTATTTATACCAAACATCCATATACAATGTATATGTTTCCTATTTTCTGGGGGACACGTAGTTGCTATCCTACCTTACAATTCTACCAGCTAGAAATATTGATATTAAATTAGTAATATATATAGATGATTGCCATGATTTATTTAGGAAAAATTAGACTAATTTACTTAGAAAAAGAAAAGGAATATTTTGGTAAGTTATTAATAATTATTTTATAAAAATAAAATATTGAATATCAATAATAAGAATATTTTTTATATTACTCTTTATAAAAAGGAAAAAAGAAAAGAAAAATGAAGTACGATTGATTTACGGATAGCAAGTTATCCCGAGACATAAAAGCCACAAGTGAGCAAAATTCTTCAGAACTAGCTACTTGTTCAAGTCTGTAAACAGATTTAGTTTCAGGCATCAGCAAGAAAGTACTTCCTCATCGTCCGACAGCTTGCGTAATTGTTGCATCATCAACTGAACAAATCTCCGAGTGCAATCGATCACGTCTATTTTTGTCATCTTCATCTGTCTTCACTGAAAAAGCAGGCCTTCGGGGAATGGTAACAATGGCAGTTTCGTTTTTGAGCATTGAAGAAACTTCCAGCATAGACGGCCTATCGGCAGGATTTTCTTGGACACATAGCAGTGCAATTTGCAGGCATTTGATTAATTTACATGAGGAAAATGTATCATCCAGCGATGGATCCATGATCTCCATGCCTCTATCATCTTTCCACAGCTCGTAAGCCTGCAATTTACAGGATCTACAATCATGCATGGCAAATGCAAAATCTAAAATATCGTCAGTTGTGTTAATTATCAAGAAACTTACATGTTCTGCGAGGCTTAAATTTTCATCAGAACCATACACAGAGCCATTCTTCTTGCCGCTTATGATATGCAGTAGAACAACTCCAAAACTGTAAACATCAGATTTTACGGAATACTGGCCCCTTCTGACGTATTCCGGAGGAACATAACCGCTGCACAGGACGATTTCATCAACACAATGTTTAAATTTTCAAAAAGAATTTATATATGAAATGGCTTTGTGAATGATGCTCACTATGTCCCAACAAGTCGGTCAGTGTTTGCTTCATGTTCATCTTTTGCGAAAATTCTAGCCATGCCAAAATCAGATATCTTAGCCTTCATATCACCATCTAGTAAAATGTTGCTGGCTTTCAAGTCTCGATGGATAATTGTCAGCCTCGAATATTCCTGGAGGTATTGAAGGCCTTGAGTAATCCCTTCAATGATTTCTTCCCTTTTCTTCCAATCCAGCAAATATCGCCGAATCGGATCTGTCATATCAGATAACAAACTATCAAGGCTACAAGCAACTTCCAGCTTACTGACAAGAACATGCAAAAGAATATCATGAAATTGTGATGCAAAAAAGGACTAAATCACACTCAAATCTTTTTTTATTTCTGAAAATCCAAGCATAAAAGGATGCTGATTGCTGACCAAATAGGTAATAGTCCAGGCTTTTGTTTGGCATGTACTCATAGATCAGCATCTTCTCTTCTCTGTCAATGCAAAATCCCAAAACTTTCACGAGATTTACATGTTGTAATTTTGCTGTAAGCATGACCTCATTCTTGAATTCATCAAATCCTTGAGTAGAGGATTTCGAAAGTTTTTTCACTGCTATTTCTTGTCCATCTGGTAGAACACCCTGGAAAAACAGAATGTCATGCTAGTTTCTTTCACTCAAAGACTGAGATCTGAATGCTCGGAGATAAACATAGTGCAAAAGAAACTTAATGATTCCATTTTCACAAGTTCTATATGTCTCTAGAGATGCTTAACCATAGTGCATTCTTGCACATGGTTGCATATCTCCACGAATCCTCAACAAAATATAGCATCATGAGTTGAAGAATAATGTCCCATTGAAACCTATAAAGAATAATTAGTTGATTACCTTGTAAACAGGGCCAAATCCACCCTCCCCAAGCTTATTTTCAAAAATAAACTGGTCTGTAGCTTTCCCAATGTCTGCCAAACTATATACTATCATATCAGGATTCTTGCTGTTGAAGTCGCCTGCAGCTGCCGCATTATTTACTTTCAACTTTGTTTCTTTACTCTTTGATTTGAGGATTGTAATTCTTCTGAAATAAAATGCCAGGCCCAGTAGAATAATAACAGCAGCAGTTGTCGTCAAGATGATAATCAATATACGGGATTTTGGTCGTTTGTGATCAACCCCTCCAGCTGAGGACATAAACATATTACGTGAATTAGTGATCAGAACTGTCGGTGTCCAGTAAATTCTTAAGATATTGTTAATTTCTTCTTCTTTTATGTCATGAGTTGGTCTAAATTATTGGCGTAAATGTATAAGCTTTCCCTTGACTTATCGAATTACCTGTTTCGGGCACATGCGATCATAACAACCTAGGATATGAGCAAGAAAGATTTAAAAGAAGATGATGCAGATGTTTTCCATAAAAAATACAATCGCAGATCACTCAAGGATGATAAATGATTGTTTTTTGGCGGCCAGATGGTGCCCCTATTCTCCAATTTAAATAGGCAGGCAATATCCAACCAGCTAAACACACAAAAGATTAAAAAAACTGCGAGTAGGTACACAATCCTGCATTATGACAAGCCTTAATGACAAATAGTTGATGATGGCCTCTTGGTTTTACCATGAAACAAGTAGGAATTCATAAGATTTCGGATAAAAAGAATATCTGGCAGGATTCTCTATATATTGCACAACAATCAAATTAATCAATCAAGGCCAACCTCTTGACATCATTGTTATCACATTGGTCAAAAAATCATTTTGCGGTTTAAGAACATTCTCATACCTGCTTGAGAGAGTTCCCAGTTGTCATCTTGAGCGATTTCCCACACAACATATCCGAGGAGGCCCTTCTCCTTAGCATAAAAAACCTTTTTTCTAACAACATCGACACCATCAAAACTAATCCAATCTGACCCCACGATGACGTAATTTACTACGTAAGTGGAATTGTAGATAGGACCAATTGCTCCTTGTGTTTTGGAATAATTATTAATTCCTTTATATCTCATTGTAGCGGCTGGTCCCCTTGCTGGTGCGCCGATGGAATTTTCGTTCGGGTTTGCAAGTTTCCACGCATAACCAAAGAAAGGCAGCCCTAAAACCAACTTACTAGCCGGTAATCCTGCATTAATCCATGCCGCTATTCCATAATCAGTGTTGACATCCCTTTCAGGATTATACAAAGCTGCGTAAGCAGCAGTAAAGTTATCCCGTTCCGGATCGTAGTAGTCATAGGCCAGTACATGAGTCCAATTCAAATTCCTCTGTATAGAGTCGATAGGGAAACTCCCGGAATTCAGTCTTGGCGAGTACTGAACGGCTGCTGTCAGAATGAGTTCTGACAGGCTAGAGTTTCTTGTCTCCAATGCAATAGCAGCACGCCACTCTTCGAACAGGGTACCCATGTTGTCCATGTTATCGCTTGTGTTGGCCGAAACCCAGCTGAAGTCTAGCCCTTGAAAGCCATAATTCCTTGCTGTTTTTATTGAGTCATCAATGAAAGATTTCCTGTAAGTAGAATTGTCTGCCATTGCAGAGAGAGTTGAATAGCTTGCGCTTCCGCCTCCAATGGATAGTAAGGTAGTGATCGATGGATTCTTTCGTTTTACGGTGTTTGTGAAGGCGGAAAAGAATTGGTCATATGAGGAGGGGATAGACAGCCGATACGAAGATGAATTAAGGTCAGCAAAAGCACAGATAAGGTGAGTATAGAGGGTAGAATCTATGTCAGAAATTGGGAAATCCATGCCATAAAACGAATAGCCAGCTTTGATCCATGCTTGTGCAGGATGCAATTTTAAAGAGAGAAATACATGAAAGAGGATGGTGATAGCAATTCTCGATACCATTGAAGCTTGCTTGGTAAAAATACCTGGAAGGCAGATTTAGAAAGACAGAAGCTGCAAATGTTCAGCAAGAGCTCAGTGACATGTAATATTATTTTAATATATTTATATGAAAAAAATAGTTTGAAAAAACTCCAGTAAAACGAGTCGTTTTAATTTTATTTTAAAAACATGTTGTTAACTCGGATGAAACTCACACCTCACTCGTTTCCAAATCATCTTAAGGCAGCTGATGGGCAGGGCCAGATAATAAAATCGGCCGACAGAGCGAAAGTGAAATAAAACGAAGACCAAGAATTTGTATAGTCGTTGTCCTTGTCCTGGACAAGCCCAATAATATCGACGACCTCGACATCTGTAGATGTGGTAGAATCCAATCCAACAATATCTCACCCCTCGGCTATTGGGTTGGTATCAATGTTGCCCCCTAACAAGTTTTTTCATCAATTTTGTCCTTCAAACAATTTGAATTTTCTTGATTTCGTCAATCAAACAATGTCAGCTCTTTAATGACAACATGCTTTCCTTTATCACAAGCGACTGCTGCTAAATAAAAACACTAGTTTCAGATTCACATATATCCTGCAAGTGAATGAGTAAGGCATTGCGGGGCGATAAATGTACATAGTGAGACTTGATTCCTAATGCAAAAATACCAATCAAAATTATTAAAATTATGAGATAACCTGTAAAATCATATACATGTATTGACTACTGCTGGCTGATGATTTGAGCTCAATTTCATTGAAATTTGCAGTTACAGAAGCCCTCGATGATCCTCTTCCCACATAAAAGGCCAGCCCTTACCTATACAGACATCCCCTATGACATTTGTAGTAATAGAACTTAAAAGCAATGTAAGGAGAAAAGAAAAGTCAGAATCACCGCCAACAAGGTCTTGGCCTGGTGGTCAGCGAGGGGGCTTGTCTTCTTCCCACTCCAGGTTCAAGCCTTGTCAAACACGTCTGTCACCCTCGCGGTGCCTTACCTGCTCATTGGGCTTGCAGTATGTTCAGTGAACCCAGATATTAGTTGTGGTGCGCGCAAGCTGGCCCGGACACTCCAGACATAAAAAAAGAATCAGAATCACCATTAAAGTGAATGCACCCAACGTCAAAGAACTGTTTGGTGGTTGGGGGTCGCATTATTGCAGAAAAAGGAATAAGTTTCAGTCTTTTCATGTTGCGTGAACTTTGATCTCGATATATCTCCCCTTTGTTGGAAACGATCATAAAGTTGTGACAACTTTGGATATGATAATTCAGTTCTTTCATGTTTTTCAATGATTCTCAGATGACTACAGCCATCCAGCTCTCTTCCCCTCCATTTGTGCCCTGTTAAGTGCAACGAAGAATGGAAAATAAAATAGCAGAAGAAATAGAGACAAAGGAGAGGTTTTGATTGTTGTCCAAAAAGATATCTCATTCTTCTTCATTAGCACTTTCTATAGTAATAACAAATAACTGAATATTGGAAAATACAAACAGGATCCCTGTAATCAGGAATCATAATGCAAACAAGATCCCTGTAATCAGGAATCATAATTGAGCATGTGTTGTTAACTACCCATGACTCTAATATGCAATGCAATTATATGAATAATGTGTGACACGTAATCCTCCCACTCATATTCTGCATGAAGTGGGCACGTATCATTCCCCCCCTCTTATAGAATCCTTGTCCGCAAGGATGAAATTGGGGTAAGTCTTCAAGAAGCGCCATTTGTTTTCCCAAGTAGCATCTTCAATTGGCGCGCCCACCCACTTCACCAGAATTTCAGTCTTGGGTCGATAGTTCCCTTTATGAATGACCCGGCTCTGCAGCACCTCTTTAGGTTGAGGTAAGACTGTAGAATCGTCTGAAACAGGAGGCAAGTCTGGGAAGACAGGCGTGACTGGACCCAATTTCTTTTTTAGAAGGCTGACATGGAAGACGTCGTGGATCATGGAACCAGGAGGTAATTGTAACTTGTACACCACTGGACCAATACGTTGTAACACCTGATAGGGGCCAAAAAACCTTAGGGCCAGCTTAAGAGAACTTCGAAAAGCCACAGTAGATTGTCTGTAAGGTTGGAGTTTAAGGAACACCATGTCCCCCACCTCAAACTCCACTTCGCGTCGGTGTAAATCTGCTCTGGATTTCATTCGGTCCTGGGAGACTTGGAGATTCTGGCGTAGGTCATGTAATATATCCTCGCGAGATTTGAGGAGATCATCAACAGCTTGAACCTTAGTGGTGCCTGGAACATAAGACAACATAGACGGGGGTGGAACCCCATACACCACCTCAAAAGGAGAAATTTTAGTGAATGAGTGCACTGAAGTATTATAACTAAACTCTGCCCATGCTAACCAGTCGACCCAATGCTTGGGTTGAGTTCCTGTGAAACAACGGAGATATTGTTCCAAAGTCCTGTTCACCATCTCTATTTGTCCATCGGATTGTGGATGATAAATGGAGCTCATGCATAATTTTGTCCCCTGCAACTGAAACAATTTCTACCAAAAAGAGCTAACAAAAACCTTGTCTCGATCACTTACTATGGACGTGGGAATGCCATGGTGAAGGACAACCTGGTCGACGAAGGACTTAGCCACTGTCACTACTGTGAATGGGTGACTAAGAGGAATAAAATGAGCATATTTGGATAGTCGATCAACAACCACCATCACCACTGTTTTGCCCTTGGAAGAGGGAAGTCCTTCGACGAAATCCATGGAGATATCAGCCCACACCTTGCTTGGAATGGGAAGAGGTTGAAGGAGGCCTGCAGGAACCAAACATTCAGATTTGCAACATTGGCATATATCACAATTTCGCATGTATTCTTTCACCATTTTCTGCATCTTAGCCCAAGAGAAACAAGACTTGATCCTTGCAAGTGTCTTGTGGTAACCGAAGTGTCCACCAGTGGGAGTGGAGTGATTTTCGGACACAATGATGGGCAGTAGGGAAGAAGCAGAACTCAAGAGTATTTTACCCTTGTAACACCAAACCCCATCACGCTTCACATATTTCTGAGGACCCATGGGTGAAGACAAGTCTGCGAGGCTGGAATAGAAGGGATCCTGGGCAACTTCATTCTGTAACCTAACCCACCAATCAACGACATGAATAGAAATTGCAGCCAATTCGAACTCTGCACGCCGTGAAAGAGCATCAGCCCCCTGATTCTCCGCACCTTTTTTATACTGAATGACATAATCATAACCCATAATTTTGGGCAGCCACCGTGCTTGTACTGGAGTAGTGATTCTTTGTTCCAATAAGTACTTCAAACTCTTCTGGTCAGTGCGGACAATGAAAGGTTTTCCCAACAAACAAGGTCGCCATTTTCGAATTGCCTTCACAATTACCAACATTTCTTTCTCATATGTGGAAAAAGAAAGAGCTGATTTCTTCAAAGCTTCACTGAAATAAGCTATAGGTCGTTGGTCCTGCATCAAAATAGCACCAATACCAACTCCACATGCATCACATTCAATGACAAATGGCTGCGAAAAATCTGGTAGCCGCAATACCGGTGGTGTTGTAAGGGCAAGCTTTAATTCTTGGAAGGCCAAATCAGCAGCAGGGGACCAACGAAAACCATCCTTGGTAAGTAGTTGAGTTAGAGGGGCAGCTAAGGTGCCGAACCCGCGAATGAATTTACGGTAATAACCAGCCAAACCAAGGAACCCTCGCAAGGATTTGAGCGTGGTGGGCAAGGGTCAATCAATTATACTTTGTATTTTGGAGGGATCAACAGCAACTCCTTCTTGAGAGATCAAATGCCCAAGATAATCCACCTGCAAGACCCCAAACCGACATTTTGACAATTTCACAAAGAGATTGTTAGTAATTAAAATCTCCAAGACAATTTGCAAATGACGTAGATGCTCATCCCAACACTGGTTGTAAACCAGAATATCATCAAGAAAAACAAGGATGAACTTCCGAAGGTGTGGATGGAATAAGTTATTCATGAGGCATTGGAAGGTTGACGGCGCATTCGTCAAGCCGAAAGGCATAACAACAAACTCGTAGTGACCCTCGTGAGTACGGAATGCTGTCTTATGAATGTCTTCCTCCTTAACTCGGATTTGATGATAACCCGAGCGTAAATCAAGCTTAGAGAAGAACTTAGCTCCATACAATTCATCTAATAACTCATCAATAACTGGGATAGGGTACTTATCTTTCACAGTAATTTGATTCAAAGCTTGATAGTCAACACAAAAGTGCCACCCCCCATCTGCCTTTCGGACTAGTAGCACTGGAGAGGAGAAAGGACTAGTGCTTGGCCGAATCAACCCCGAAGAAAGCAATTCCTGGACCATTTTTTCTATCTTTCTTCTTTTGATAATATGGGTAGCGGTAGGGATGCACACTAACCGGTCCAGACTGATCTTGAAGAGTAATGCAATGATCTTGGCTTCGGTTCAGTGGCAAGGTTGTTGGTTCCACGAAAACTGCTTTATATTGCTACAACAGGTTGTCGATGTCTGCCGTTTGCCTTGGTGGGGAAACAGAAATTTCACACAGCATAATCTGTAGAAAATATCCCATACCTTCCAAGTTGTGAAGTTGTTTATCGTTCAAAGCCTCCAATTCAGACCTCTTTAACCCCTGAAATTTGTACCTTTGGCCATCCTTGGTGAAACACATGGTCAACTCCTTGTAATTTGTCTCCACCGGCCCCAACGTCTCCAACCATTGGACTCCAAGCACTGCTTGACACGCCGCAACAGGCAACACATAAAAATCAGCAGTAAGAACATGTTCTTGGACCATCATCGTGAGAGCTAGACACCTCCCAGAGCATTCAATGCGTTCCCTGTTTGCAACCATCACCTAAAAGAATTGGTCATGCACAACAGGTAATTGGTGTTTCTCCACAAAGCTTTGGTCAATGAAATTGTGTGTGCTACCCCCCCCATCATCAAGAACAGTGATATTGTTGTTTTGTATTTGTCCCAGCACTCGAATGGTTTGTGGGTGGTTAATGTCATTGATGACGTGAAAGGAAATTTCAGGCACAATATCATATTGGGATGGTGTAAGGTCATTTGGGTAGTGTGGCTGGTCGTGAGTTTGTGGGTTATCTGGGGGCACATCCTCAATCATGTACAATTGAGGTTTTTGACAGCGATGACCTTGAATGAATTTCTCATCACAATAGAAACAGAGGCCTTTCTCCCTACGTTCTCGTGCTTCCTGGCTTGTTAACCTCTTAAAAGTGTTGGCATTAGTAGCCACTGGTTTGCTGCCGAAGGTAGTGGGTGATGACCCCATAATTCCACCTAATCGTGATGGGTTCATTGTGGGAAATCAGGATGAAGGAATTGACTTTTTGAGGATGGCATTTCATTCTTCAACTAACCTGGCTACCCCCATAGCCTCTGGTAAGGTGCGAGGTCTTTTGATTTTTACATCCAAACGAACTTCATCCTTCAATCCTGCGATAAAACACCCAATCAAGTAGGTGTCAGGTAAATTATCAATCAATTGCGAGAGACGCTCGAACTCATCCTGGTAAACATCAACAGTGGACGTTTGTTTCAAGCGTGTGAGAGCCTCCTATGGGTCTTCAAACTCTGTGGGACCAAAACGATGTAATAAGGCTTGGACGAGATCTTCCCATGACAAGGGACCCTTGAATTTGACCAGCCAGCGATGCCACTGTAAGGCAATTCCCTCCAAATGAAAAGATGCAAGTTGAACACGTTGATGTGGTGCCACTTTTTGAAATTCAAAATATTGTTCAGCCCAATATACCCACCCTGTTGGGTCTTCTCCAGTGAATTTGGGGAAATTCAGCTTAAGATTTGGGCTTGGGTTGTTGGATTGGTGTATGTGGGTCAGTGTTTGGGCTGGGTTAATTTGGGTTGGGTCGTTAGACACTTTGCGGTGGGCTAGTTGGGATGATTCCCCTGGTGCGAATGGATTAATATTGTTGGAGTCATGGACTTGGGATTGGCTCTGTGAGATCCTTATAGCCTGGAGCTCAGTGAGGACGGTTTGAAGAGTGGTTTTGCCACGGGTATCCATAGGAACCGATGCTCTGATACCACTGTTAAGTGCAACGAAGAATGGAAAATAAAATAGCAGAAGAAATAGAGACAGAGGAGAGGTTTTGATTGTTGTCCAAAAAGATATCTCATTCTTCTTCATTAGCACTTTTTATAGTAATAACAAATAACTGAATATTGGAAAATACAAACAGGATCCCTGTAATCAGGAATCATAATGCAAACAAGATCCCTGTAATCAGGAATCATAATTGAGCATGTGCTGTTAACTACCCATGACTCTAATATGCAATGCAATTATATGAATAATGTGTGACACGTAATCCTCCCACTTTGCATACCCACTCCGCATATTCTGCATGAAGTGGGCACGTATCATGCCCTTGATTCCCGGTTGATGATCTAACGTAGAAATACATTTAACCCGAATTCTATCACATTAAATACAGTGATTCTTCCCTGTTAATTAAAGTAAAATTTGTTCCCAAATTATTTTAAAAAATTATTTTTAATATCAGCAAATAAAATATTATGTTTTAAAAAAATCTAAAATATTATTAAGATCCCGTTTGACATTACGTTTCAAAATTATTATTTTTAAAATGATTTTTTATATTTTTATATTTCAAATTAAATAAATTTAGTGTTTTTAGATCATTTTCATGTGTTAATATAAAAAATTACTTTTAAAATTAATATTAATCACTCCAAAAATACTTTTATAAATAATATTAATCACTTATAAATGCAACTAAAAATTACTCTCAACCATCCTTATAAATGCAAATGCTTTCCTCATAATTAAAGTCGTTAAGTGTTGTTCATCCGTTTACTAGTCAAAGTCTCCATCTCTCTCTAGAAGAAGAAGAAAAACGATAGAATAGGCCACCGGTTAATGTATCATCTAAAGATTTTCAATATATACTGTGGTCAAATACTGTGGTCAAATTGAAGATTGACTCTACTTCAAAAAAAAAATTATTAATATATATTTGTTTCTTTTAAATATATTTATTTATTTATTTGCTTCCAATTACTTTGTATATATATATTTAGGTTATTTTAACATATTAATGTAAAAAATATTTCAATATTTTTTTAAAAACAAATATTTTAAAAGACAACTAATATTCCCGAAAGGAGAGTGTTGCTGTGCAATAAATCACAGCTGAGCAAAGCAAGCCTATCAAGAGTTAAAATTAGAAAATGTTTTCATCGAGACCAAAATGAATTAATTAGGAATTAAATACAGTATTTTTTCTGAAATCTTTTATATTTCGCAAGAAAATAAAATTAACCACCTACTCGTAACTGCAATAATCAAATATAAATTGATCATTGACCTTTCTAAATCAAACACAAAAATAAAATATAAATTATAAAAATACCTGCAATAATCAAATAACATAAATTGAAAATTCATCTCAACGTTACTCTTATTATCATTGCTATAATAGTTAAAATTATTATCAACATTATTACCCTAACAATTAATATCATTAAATTGTTCCGAAAAACTAAAAAAAAAAAGCAAAACATTCTTACAAAAAAAAAAAATAAAAAAAAACAATCACTAAAATAATCATTATTATTGTGCAAATAATAAAATCATAAAAATCATTTAATTAATCCAAAGAACAAATAAAAATAACAGAAAATAAAAAAAAAACGAACAAAGAGAAAAAAAAGGAGTAATATTAATTTTAAAATAATCACCAACATAAATTAAAATTTCAGGATTGAATCAATTAAAAATATAACCCCAATAAAAAAAGGAAAAAAAGTAAAAACAAAAACTAAAAGCATAGATGCATAAATATAGATAAAAAAATACACATTATCCAAGAATGACAAAAAAACCAAAGGAATTAATATCAAATTTTTTTTTCAAAAAATGAGGATCGAAATGAAAAATAAAATATCTAATTAATTTAATAGAAAGATAAAATTGAAACAAATAAAAACCATGAGACCGAAACAAATAAATGTATTTTTGTTTAATATGCAGTGTAATTTTGTTAACAAATTAATAGAATAAGGACCGAAATGAAAAGTAATATATATGACCAATTTCAATTGGAGAACATAATTAAAAAAATTAAAACAATATAATATAATATCAATTTAAGGATAAAATTGAAAAAAATAAAACTGTGGGACCAAAACAAATAATGACATTTTTAAATGTAATTCTGTTAAATTTTGTTCAAAAATTAAAAGAATGAGGACGGAAATGAAAAGTAGCATATATGACCAATTTCAATTGAAGGATAAAATTAAAACTGGCGTACCGAAAAAATTAAAGGAACGAAAAAGAAATCAAAAATCTAAAGAATAAGAACTAAAATGAAAACCAACATATATAATCAGTTTTAATTGAAGAGCACAATTGAAAACAATCAAACTTTCAATTAAAAAAAATTAGGAATACAAACGAAATCAAAACCTCAGAGACTAAAATAAACAGCATACACACATGAAGGACTTAGACATAAGTTGTAACGGCAGGAGAGAGAAAATAGAGAAAAAACCCAAAATTGTTCGATGACGATTGCCCAAACACTGGATACCAACATGCACCGCACCGGTAGACAGAGAATAGGGCGACACGGAACCTGAAATGGCAGAAGTGCAGTTTCGACCGTCTAAAGTCCCTGAACGCTCCACCATAAAGGCGCGTGCGCGTGAAACACTATGGGCGCATCCGCACAACGCTCCTGCAATGTTTCAGAAAAAATAATAAAATAATGGTCAATTATATATACACCCCTGCACCCAATAATAATCAAGAAAAACCAGTGCGGAAAATACCACGCTACTCCGCCACAAGATTCTATTTTGTCTTTTTCGGGGGTTATTTCAGTAGTTATACTATGAATAGATATTGGAAAAACTGGAAACACCCTCGAACTCGAGGCTACTTTTTTGTAGTTTTCATGGGCTAATTTAGTGGTTTTATTGTACAATAAATTCGGAAATATCATCCATGTCCCTTGAAAAATTCAAAAATACCCCCGGTCACGGGGGTTAAAAATTTTCAGTCACGGGGTAAAATGGTAATTTTACTGTACTGTAGCAAACCCACTGTGTCTAGGTGAATAGCATGAAACTTAACGGTAAAATGACAGCACATTTTATATTTTAATTAATTCGAAGATCGCTATTTGTATGTATAAATAGCTGCTATATGAAATGAAAATTAAGCCTATTGGCAAAAACTTGATTTATCAGGACCTGTACAACTACGACAACAAATATGCAGAAATTTTTGCCTGAGATTCTTGAACTTCACGATTCTTGTTCTCTTATTTAATTTGCTAAGAGATCAAGTGAGGAATCCCATTGGCATCCAAAGAACGATATTGACTTCGATACAAGTTGGATAACAAAGAGAAACAACAGTAGGAACTAAAGTTCTGACGCGGTTAGGTCTCAAAATTTGACAATCACAACAAAACTAAAAATACAGCCTTTCCTTTCTGTGCATGGCTGCTGACTATAGATCAAACACAGGGAAAACGAGGTTTCTTGCAGGTGGGGTCTTGGCATTCAAGTCCCACTATACACTACTGTAACAATGACTTGGAAGGAATACATTCAATCAATTCAACCAGGAAGAAAAAG